>JAUCMX010000029.1:16222297-16237876 GCA_033459395.1 Hemibagrus guttatus | reverse complement strand
TAACAGTGCAGATGTTTATAATTTGATTGACAGTGTAAATGTTTTACAGTTTGATTGACAGTGTGGATGTTTACAGTTTGATTGACAGTGTGGATGTTTACAGTTTGATTGACAGTGCAGATGTTTACAGTTTAATTGAGAGTGTGGATGTTTTATGGTGGTGTGATTGACAGTGGTTTGATTGATGTTTACAGTTTGATTGACAGTGCAGATGCTTACAGTTTGATTGACAGTGTGGATGTTTACAGTTTGATTGACAATGCAGATGTTTACAGTTTGATTGACAGTTCAGATGTTTACAGTTTGATTGACAGTGCAGATGTTTACAGTTTGATTGACAGTGTGGATGTTTTATGGTGGTTTGATTGACAATGTGGATGTTTACAGTTTGATTGACAGGGCAGATGTTTACAGTTTGATTGACAATGTGGATGTTTACAGTTTGATTGACAGTGTGGATGTTTACAGTTTGATTGACAGTGTAGATGTTTACAGTTTGATTGACAGTGCAGATGTTTACAGTTTGATTGACAGTGTAGATGTTTTACAGTTTGATTAACAGTGTAGATGTTTTATGGTGGTTTGATTGACAGTGGTTTGATTGATGTTTACATTTTGATTGACAGTGTAGATGTTTTACGGTTTGATTGACAGTGCAGATGTTTACAGTTTGATTGACAGTGTAGATGTTTTACAGTTTGATTGACAGTTCAGATATTTACAGTTTGATTGACAGTGTGGATGTTTGCAGTTTGACTGACAGTTCAGATGTTTACAGTTTGATTGACAGTTCAGATGTTTACAGTTTGATTGACAGTGCAGATGTTTACAGTTTGATTGACAGCTCAGATGTTTACAGTTTGATTGACAGTGTAGATGTTTACAGTTTGATTGACAGCGTGGATGTTTACAGTTTGATTGACAGTGCAGATGTTTACAGTTTGATTGATAGTGCAGATGTTTACAGTTTGATTAACAGTGCAGATGTTTATAATTTGATTGACAGTGTAAATGTTTTACAGTTTGATTGACAGTGTGGATGTTTACAGTTTGATTGACAGTGTGGATGTTTACAGTTTGATTGACAGTGTGGATGTTTACAGTTTGATTGACAGTGCAGATGCTTACAGTTTGATTGACAGTGTGGATGTTTACAGTTTGATTGACAGTGCAGATGTTTACAGTTTGATTGACAGTGCAGATGTTTACAGTTTGATTGACAGTGTGGATGTTTTATGGTGGTTTGATTGACAATGTGGATGTTTACAGTTTGACTGACAGGGCAGATGTTTACAGTTTGATTGACAGTGTGGATGTTTACAGTTTGATTGACAGGGCAGATGTTTACAGTTTGATTGACAGTGTGGATGTTTACAGTTTGATTGACAGTGTGGATGTTTACAGTTTGATTGACAGTACAGATATTCACAGTTTGATTGACAGTGTAGATGTTTACAGTTTGATTGACAGTGTGGATGTTTCATGGTGGTTTGATTGACAATGTGGATGTTTACAGTTTGACTGACAGGGCAGATGTTTACAGTTTGATTGACAGTGTGGATGTTTACAGTTTGATTGACAGTGTGGATGTTTACAGTTTGTTTGACAGTGCAGATGTTTACAGTTTGATTGACAGTGCAGATGTTTACAGTTTGATTGACAGTGTGGATGTTTTATGGTGGTTTGATTGACAGTACAGATGTTTACAGTTTGATTGACAGTACAGATGTTTACAGTTTGATTGACAGTGTAGATGTTTTACAGTTTGATTGACAGTGTAGATGTTTTATGTTGGTTTGATTGACAGTACAGATGTTTACAGTTTGATTGACAGTGTAGATGTTTTATGGTGGTTTGATTGACAGTACAGATGTTTACAGTTTGATTGACAGTGTAGATGTTTTATGGTGGTTTGATTGACAGTACAGATGTTTACAGTTTGATTGACAGTGTAGATGTTTTACAGTTTGATTGACAGTGTAGATGTTTTATGGTGGTTTGATTGACAGTGGTTTGATTGATGTTTACAGTTTGATTGACAGTGCAGATGTTTACAGTTTGATTGACAGTGTAGATGTTTTACAGTTTGATTGACAGTTCAGATGTTTACAGTTTGATTGACAGTGTGGATGTTTTATGGTGGTTTGATTGACAATGTGGATGTTTACCTATTTGATTGAATAGTAATACATAATACATAATACCACATAATTGAATCGATTATCGATTGGTCGAGACGAGACGTGTTTTTCCGAGCCCCGCCGAGCTGACCTACAATTTTCGCGATTTGTATCTTAAATTTTATCTTAATCTTTTATCTTTATCTTAATTTGTATCTTAAATTCAGTCCTATATTCTAACTTTTACAGTACCTATAGTATCCTATAATATTCTCACTCCAAACGCGTTTTATATCGCTAGTTTTATTTGTTTTCCAAAACACTCGCCAATAGCGGGTTAGCTTAATAGCATTGCTAATTCACTAGCCCGGCTACCACAAGTTTGTTTACTTTTTCACACCGGTTATCTCTGTTTATTACTACAACTAAACATTATGTCTGTTGTGTGTCTGCCTTTGAGTGCAGGTGAGGACTCTTTCGAGCTGCACTCGGTGGATTTGGAGCTGGAGGCCGTGGAGAAGCAGATTCGCGACCTACAGGTGAAGCAGGCCCAGCTGCGACAGTGGAAAGCCGCGTTGGAATCGTCCCGGACTGACGCTCACCTGTCCCAGGTAAATTCACGGCGTGAAACAATCACTCCCACAACCTCAACTCCGTGTGCTTCTCTGCCCAGGCCCAGCGCAAGGACGCGGCCCGCCCAGGTTTCGTTCACTCCGGCGCCGGGGTACCACGCAGCCTGGATGCAGCAGCAGCGGAAGACGCGAGCCAAGCCCCGGGCGAGGACCTCTCCCCCTCCGCCGCCACCCGTCTTCGAGATCTCGACCCAGAACCGCTTCGCTCCCCTTCGCGAGACGGAGTGCGACACGGTGATCATCGGAGACTCCATCGTTCGGCACGTCCGTGCTACTGCGGCTAAAGGTAAGGTGCACACTCGCTGTCTTCCTGGTGCTCGTGTTCTCGATGTCTCTGCACAGGTACCCGCGATCCTGAAGAAGAACATCGGAGCTGTGGTCCTCCATGCTGGCACGAACGACATCAGGCTGAGGCAGACGGAGATCCTGAAGAAGGACTTCAGGAGCCTGGTGGAGCTGGTACGCACCACATCGCCCACGACGAGGATCATCGTGTCAGGGCCACTTCCCACGTTCCAGCGAGGAATCGAGAGGTTCAGTAGACTATTTGCTTTTAATGAATGGTTACAGTCATGGTGTCAAGATCAGAAATTACCTTTTGTTGATAACTGGAATCTTTTCTGGGAGCGTCCTAGGTTCTACCGTCCTGATGGCCTGCACCCAAGCAGAGTTGGAGCAGCAGTCCTCTCAGACAACATCTCCAGGACACTACGCGCCATCTGACTGGTAAGCCATACCTCAGATTACAATTACAATTATGATAGCTACTGTTCAGCTCACCAGATTGATACGAGTGCACATATAGCTCATTTTATAGAGACTGTGTCTGTTCCCCGAATAGTGAGATCAAAGAATAAATTCATTTATAGCCCTCGAAATAATCTAATCACAGTTATACCTGAAAAACACCAAATAATTAAAGAAAAACAATTTCTAAAGTTTGGGCTTCTCAACATTAGATCCCTTGCACAGAAATCACTTATTGTTAATGAAATGATCTCAGATTATAGTTTTGATACACTCTGCCTTACTGAAACCTGGCTTAGGCCAAATGAATTCATTAGTCTGAATGAGTCCACTCCGTCAGGCTTTTGCTATAAGCATGAGGCCCGTAAGACTGGTCGTGGAGGTGGTGTTGCAACTATTTATAGCAACTCTCTTAACGTTACTCAAAAAACAGGACCCAGGTTTAACTCATTCGAAGCGCTTGTCCTTAATGTTACACTTACAGACATGAATAAAAAATCTCTACTATATCTTGCGCTGGCCACCGTATATAGACCCCCGGGGCCCTACGCCGATTTTCTTAAAGAGTTTGCACATTTACTCTCAGACCTACTGATTAATTATGACAAAGTGTTGATTGTAGGAGACTTTAACATTCATGTAGACGATTCCAATGATGCCTTAGGACTCGCATTTATGGATTTATTAAATTCTTTTGGGGTTAAACAAAACATTACTAGACCAACTCATCGTTTTAACCATACACTAGATTTAGTTATATCACATGGAACAGATGTCACTGATATAGCTGTTTTACCTCAAAGTGATGATATCACAGACCATCACCTCTTAGTGTACACTCTACCTGTAGAACATATTAGACACGTCTCCCCTCGTTATCGACTCGGTAGAACTATTATCCCGACCACTAAAGACAGATTCACAAGTAATCTACCGGATCTGTCTCAACTTCTCACCAGACCCCTAAATGCAGATGACTTAGATGAATTAACTAACAGCATAGGCACTATTTTCACCAGCACACTAGACACTGTTGCTCCCATCCGATTAAAAAGGGTCAGAGATAAAACATCTGCACCATGGTACAATAGTCACACTCACGCCCTCAAGAGAGCAACCCGTAACCTAGAGCGAAAATGGAGAAAAACTAAATTAGAAGTCTTTAGAATTGCGTATAAAGACAGTATGTCTAACTATAGACAGGCTCTAAAAGCTGCTAGGGCTGAGCATTTGAGCAAACTTATAGAAATAAACCAAAACAATCCCAGATTCTTATTTAGTACAGTGGCTAGACTGACAAAACATCAGATATCTGAAGAGAGTACTCCATCACAGCTTAATAGTGAGGACTTTATGAACTTTTTCACCGACAAAATCGATAGTATCAGGAATAAAATAATGGATGTTCAACCTTTGACAGCATCCGGTAATCTAGTCCAACCTAAAGCTCCACATTCAAAGCTACAATGCTTTACAGGTATAGGGCAGGAAGAGCTGTATAAACTTATCACCACGGCTAATTCGACAACATGTTTGTTAGATCCAATTCCAACTAGATTACTGAAAGAAGTGATACACACAGCTGGAGAGCCTCTCCTCAACATTATTAATTCCTCCTTATATTTAGGTCACGTCCCTAAACCTTTCAAGCTGGCAGTTGTTAAGCCTCTTCTTAAGAAACCTAAACTAGACCCTAATGACTTATTAAATTACAGACCGATTTCAAACCTTCCCTTTATATCTAAAATATTAGAAAAGGTTGTGTCTACTCAATTATGCTCCTTCTTACAGGAAAACAATATCCTTGAAGAATTTCAGTCAGGTTTCAGGCCCCATCATAGCACAGAAACTGCACTAGTTAAGATCACAAATGACCTGTTTTTAGCTTCGGACCAAGGCTGCATCTCAATATTAGTTTTACTTGATCTTAGTGCTGCATTCGACACTTTAGATCATAACATTCTCATAGACCGCTTACAAAATCACATAGGTATTCAGGGACAGGCATTAAAATGGTTCAGATCCTACCTGTCTGATCGATACCATTTTGTAGATTTAAATGGAGAAATGTCCAGTGTAATGCCAGTGAAATATGGGGTCCCACAAGGTTCAGTTTTAGGACCTCTGCTTTTCTCAATATACATGCTTCCCTTAGGCAACATCATTAGAAGGCATGGGATTAGTTTCCATTGTTACGCTGACGATACACAGTTATATATCTCATCAAAACCAGATGAAATATCTAAACTGTCTAGATTAACAGAGTGTGTTAAAGATATTAAAGACTGGATGACGGATAATTTTCTATTACTAAATCCTGATAAGACGGAGATATTACTGATTGGTCCAAAAACCAGTACACAGAAGCTCTCACAATTCAACCTGTACTTAGAAGGATGTTCTATTACTACTAGCTATACAGTGAAAGACCTGGGTGTAATATTACACAGCAGTTTGTCCTTTGAAAAACATATTTCCGATATTACAAAAATAGCCTTCTTCCACCTCAGAAATATCGCCAAGCTTAGGAACATTTTATCTGTATCTGATGCAGAAAAGCTAGTTCACGCATTCATGACCTCCAGACTGGACTATTGTAATGCGTTATTTGGTGTTTGTCCTGCATCCTCAATAAACAAGCTACAGTTAGTCCAGAATGCAGCTGCTAGAGTCCTTACCAGGTCAAGAAAGTATGACCATATAACCCCAATATTATCATCCCTGCACTGGCTACCTGTTAAGTTTAGAATTGATTATAAACTAGCACTACTTACATACAAGACTCTAAATGGTTTAGCTCCCACGTATCTAGCCAGTCTTCTAACACATTACAATCCATCACGCTCCCTAAGATCTCGAAACTCCGGACTTCTGGTAGTTCCCAGAATATCAAAGTCTACAAAAGGGGGTAGAGCTTTTTCGTATTTAGCTCCTAAACTTTGGAACAGTCTTCCTGACAGTGTTCGGGGCTCAGACACAGTCTCCCAGTTCAAACATAGACTAAAGACATATCTCTTTAGCCAGGCATACACCTAATAAATTAAAAAACTTTGTACTCCAATACATCCGATTAGATGCTCATCATCATCTAGTGCCTCCTAATATCATGAATAGCAGCTACGCTAATCCCTTTCCATTTGTTTCCCTTCTTCTACCCATCCCCGAGACACACAGAGATTGTGCCAGCTCCGGTGGCATCCAGAGATGGACCAGCTCCAGCCGGGTTCTGCTTCTGAGGACTGGAGTATTCAAAGCAGCACTGCCAACACTATGTGGACATTTTACACATAACATTCTACACATGCTGTATCTGCATCACACAACTAATGCAGAAAGGACATTGTTCATATCACACTCTCCGGTGTCACCCAGATGAGGATGGGTTCCCTTTTGAGTCTGGTTCCTCTCAAGGTTTCTTCCTAATACCATCTGAGGGAGTTTTTCCTTGCCACAGTCGCCTGAGTCACCTCAGGCTCGCTCACTAGGGAAAATTTTGTCTAACATCTAGGACTGTTTGTTTGTATGTTTATTGTTTTTTATGTTCTGTAAAGCTGCTTTGAGACAATGCTCTTTGTTAAAAGCGCTATACAAATAAAATTGAATTGAATTGAATTGATTGACAGGGCAGATGTTTACAGTTTGATTGACAGTGTGGATGTTTACAGTTTGATTGACAGGGCAGATGTTTACAGTTTGATTGACAAGGCAGATGTTTACAGTTTGATTGACAGTTCAGATATTCACAGTTTGATTGACAGTGTGGATGTTTTATGGTGGTTTGATTGACAGTACAGATGTTTATAGTTTGATTGACAGGGCAGATGTTTACAGTTTGATTGACAGTTCAGATATTCACAGTTTGATTGACAGTGTGGATGTTTTATGGTGGTTTGATTGACAGTACAGATGTTTATAGTTTGATTGACAGTGCAGATGTTTACAGTTTGATTGACAGTGCAGATGTTTACAGTTTGATTCACAGTGTGGATGTTTTATGGTGGTTTGATTGACAGTACAGATGTTTATAGTTTGATTGACAGTGCAGATGTTTACAGTTTGATTGACAGTGCAGATGTTTACAGTTTGATTCACAGTGTGGATGTTTTCTGGTGGTTTGATTGACAATGTGGATGTTTACAGTTTGATTGACAGGGCAGATGTTTACAGTTTGATTGACAGTGTGGATGTTTACAGTTTGATTGACATTTCAGATGTTTACAGTTTGATTGACAGTTCAGATGTTTACAGTTTGATTGACAGTGTGGATGTTTACAGTTTGATTGACAGTGTGGATGTTTTATGGTGGTTTGATTGACAATGTGGATGTGTACAGTTTGATTGACAGGGCAGATGTTTACAGTTTGATTGACAGTTCAGATATTCACAGTTTGATTGACAGTGTGGATGTTTTATGGTGGTTTGATTGACAGTACAGATGTTTATAGTTTGATTGACAGTGCAGATGTTTACAGTTTGATTGACAGTGCAGATGTTTACAGTTTGATTCACAGTGTGGATGTTTTCTGGTGGTTTGATTGACAATGTGGATGTTTACAGTTTGATTGACAGGGCAGATGTTTACAGTTTGATTGACAGTGTGGATGTTTACAGTTTGATTGACATTTCAGATGTTTACAGTTTGATTGACAGTTCAGATGTTTACAGTTTGATTGACAGTGCAGATGTTTACAGTTTGATTGACAGTGTAGATGTTTTACAGTTTGAATGACAGTGTGGATGTTTTTTTTTGGTGGTTTGATTGACAGTGCAGATGTTTACAGTTTGATTGACAGTGCAGATGTTTACAGTTTGATTGAAAAGTGTGGATTTTTTACAGTTTGATTGACAGTTCAGATGTTTACAGTTTGATTGACAGTGTAGATGTTTTACAGTTTGATTGACAACTCAGATGTTTACAGTTTGATTGACAGTGTGGATGTTTACAGTTTGATTGACAGTACAGATATTCACAGTTTGATTGACAGTGTGGATGTTTTATGGTTTTGATTGACAGTACAGATGTTTACAGTTTGATTGACAGTGTGGATGTTTACAGTTTGATTGACAGTGTAAATTTTGTTTTAAAAGTTTGATTGACAGTGTGGATGTTTACAGTTTGATTGACAGTTCAGATGTTTACAGTTTGATTGGCAGTGTGGATTTTTTACAGTTTGATTGACAGTGCAGATTTTTTACAGTTTGATTGACAGTGTGGATGTTTACAGTTTGATTGACAGTTCAGATGTTTACAGTTTGATTGACAGTGTAAGATGTTTTACAGTTTGATTGACAGTGTGGATGTTTACAGTTTGATTGACATTTAAGATTTTTTACTGTTTGATTGACAATGCAGATGTTTACAGTTTGATTGACAGTGTGGATGTTTACAGTTTGATTGACAGTGTAGATGTTTACAGTTTGATTGACAGTGTAGATGTTTTATGGTGGTTGATTGACAGGGGTTCAGATGTTTACAGTTTGACTGACAGTGCAGATGTTTACAGTTTGATTGACAGTGCAGATGTTTTACAGTTTGATTGACAGTGTAGATGTTTTATGGTGGTGTGATTGACAGTGGTTTGATTGATGTTTACAGTTTGATTGACAGTGCAGATGTTTACAGTTTGATTGACAGTGCAGATGTTTACAGTTTGATTAACAGTGCAGATGTTTATAGTTTGATTGACAGTGTGGATGTTTTATGGGGGTTTTGATTGACAGTGTGGATGTTTACAGTTTGATTGACAGTACAGATGTTTACAGTTTGATTGACAGTGTAGATGTTTTACAGTTTGATTGACAGTGCAGATGTTTTACAGTTTGATTGACAGTGTAGATGTTTACAGTTTGATTGACAATGCGGATGTTTTACAGTTTGATTGACAGTTCAGATGTTTACAGTTTGATTGACAGTGTAGATGTTTTACAGTTTGATTGACAGTTCAGATGTTTACAGTTTGATTGACAGTATAGATGTTTTACAGTTTGATTGACAGTGCAGATGTTTACAGTTTGATTGACAGTGCGGATGTTTTACAGTTTGATTGACAGTTCAGATGTTTACAGTTTGATTGACAGTTCAGATGTTTACAGTTTGATTGACAGTATAGATGTTTTACAGTTTGATTGACAGTGCAGATGTTTACAGTTTGATTGACAGTGCGGATGTTTTACAGTTTGACTGACAGGGCAGATGTTTACAGTTTGATTGACAGTTCAGATGTTTACAGTTTGATTGACAGTTCAGATGTTTACAGTTTAATTGACAGTGCAGATGTTTACAGTTTGATTGACAGTGCAGATGTTTACAGTTTGATTGACAGTGCGGATGTTTTACAGTTTGATTGACAGTTCAGATGTTTACAGTTTGATTGACAGTGCAGATGTTTACAGTTTGATTGACAGTGCAGATGTTTACAGTTTGATTGACAGTGCAGATGTTTACAGTTTGATTGACAGTGCGGATGTTTTACAGTTTGATTGACAGTTCAGATGTTTACAGTTTGATTGACAGTGCAGATGTTTACAGTTTGATTGACAGTTCAGATGTTTACAGTTTGATTGACAGTGCAGATGTTTTACAGTTTGATTGACAGTGCAGATGTTTACAGTTTGATTGACAGTGCAGATGTTTACAGTTTGATTGACAGTTCAGATGTTTACAGTTTGATTGACAGTGCAGATGTTTTACAGTTTGATTGACAGTGCAGATGTTTACAGTTTGATTGACAGTGCAGATGTTTACAGTTTGATTGACAGTGCAGATGTTTACAGTTTGATTGACAGTGCGGATGTTTTACAGTTTGATTGACAGTTCAGATGTTTACAGTTTGATTGACAGTGCAGATGTTTACAGTTTGATTGACAGTTCAGATGTTTACAGTTTGATTGACAGTGCAGATGTTTTACAGTTTGATTGACAGTGCAGATGTTTACAGTTTGATTGACAGTGCAGATGTTTACAGTTTGATTGACAGTTCAGATGTTTACAGTTTGATTGACAGTGCAGATGTTTTACAGTTTGATTGACAGTGCAGATGTTTACAGTTTGATTGACAGTGCAGATGTTTACAGTTTGATTGACAGTGCAGATGTTTACAGTTTGATTGACAGTGCAGATGTTTACAGTTTGATTGACAGTGCGGATGTTTTACAGTTTGTCCTTGACACAAATTCATCACTGCGCCTTTTTCATGACCTCCTTCCTATCAAATCGTTCTAATTCCTCCGGATTCTCCCTGACACCAGCCTGGCTCACAGATATGATTTATAGCTGCTGCTGCTGCTGTGAGGGACGATCGGTCCAGGCATCACGTACGGAGCATGTAAGAAGGTTTGGACGTGTCCCAGCCGCCACACGTCCCTGAAAAAAAGACATCTGGATCTGCTACTATTTCACAGTGGAATTGAGAAGCACTGCTTGAGTCCACACTGAAACTGTAGCGGATCACAGCGCCAGCAATAAATCCGATTATATACAGAGCACTCGGAGGAAAAAGGCTGAAAGACGACGGCTTTCCACTGCAGACATAGAGCTGTTTGTTTGTTTGTTTGTTTGTTCGTCTTTGCCAACAATTACAGGAGTTTGTTTATTAATAAACAATGCGTCATAATTTTTATCCATTTTATAGTTACGGGTACTGGTGTGAAGTTACATTATACGTTTTAGTGACAGTTCCATTGTTCATCAGCTCATTCCTTTCCCTCAGTCCGTATTAGCGCACTTAAGCAGCTAGCTAGCCCAATATACAATATATAAATTTCATCAACTAACATTTTTCAGCCTGGTCAGTTTCCAAGGCAACCAAAACACAGGACCTAGACAATACACTGAAGCGCTGACTAACCCAGAATGAAAAAAAAAAAACACTCCCACTTATGTAATATAGCCGTTACGTAGCGCTCGGATCTCGAAACAGTGGACACAAGCAACCCATCCGTTTCTGGAGGCATCGCTATCTTTGTGCTGGAGAAAAGTGTGGAATGTGGAAATGGAGAAGAGGAAAGAGAGACGAGAGAGAAGACTGAAACACCTGAACGTCAGAGCATCGGAGGAAAGGAAAGAGAGAGAGAATGTGAAAGTTATCAAAATGGCGTTTCTCCTACAGCACTGAAGATTAGTGGCTCCCAGTGAGCAGCGAGTCTGGGTGGGCTATGCTAACGTCTCCCTCATGGCCCATTCACCACAGAGAGAGAGAGAGAGAGAGTGAGGGACAGAGAGGGAAAGAGAGAGACAGAGAGGGAGAGAGGGAAAGAGACAGAGAGACAGAGGGAAAGAGAGAGTGTGATAGAGAGAGAGAGAGAGAGAGAGAGAGAAGGGGGGGTTGAGGGAGGGAGAGAGAGAGAGAGAGAGAGAGAGAGTGAGGGATAGAGAGGGAAAGAGAGAGACAGAGAGGGAGAAAGGGAAAGAGACAGTAGGAAAGAGACGGAGCGATAGAGAGAGACAGAGGGAAAGAGAGAGAGTGTGGGTGGAGAGAGAGAGAGAGAGAGAGAAGGGGGGGTTGAGGGAGGGAGAGAGAGAGAGAGAGAGAGTGAGGGATAGAGAGGGAAAGAGAGAGACAGAGAGGGAGAAAGGGAAAGAGACAGAAGGAAAGAGACGGAGCGATAGAGAGAGACAGAGGGAAAGAGAGAGAGTGTGGGGGAGAGAGAGAGAGAGAGAGAGAGAGACAGCATGGTGTTGCTGAACACTATTTTTTCTCCATCTCTCTCTCACTCTTACCCTCTGTGTCTCTCTTTCTCTATCTCTATCAATCTATCGCTCTCTTTATCTATCAGCCTCTCTAACTATCTATCTATCTATCTATCTATCTATCTATCTATCTATCTATCTATCTATCTATCTATCTATCTCTTTCTCCCTCCCTCTTTCCCTCTTTCTCTCTCTCGCTCTCTCTCTCTCTCGCTGTCTGTCTCTCTCTCTCACACACACACACACATTCCTCATCACTGCCTCTCTCATTATTGGGGGAAATTTACAGGGTCATTTATTTAACTGGGGTTTGAATGACATCAGTTCTGCTTGAGCTGCTCTAGTGCAAACTCCAGGACCATGTGGGCCTGAGAAAACACGAGCCAGAATAAATCAGCCGGAGAGAGAGAGAGAGAGAGAGAGAGACAGAGAGAGACAGAGAGAGATGTATAACAGCAATGGTTCTACCATCAGTAGAAAGCAGTGTGTGTGTGTGTGTGTGTGTGTGCGTGTTATGGACTAAAGGAATGTGTAAGTGAAGAAGAGGAAGCACATTACACAGCAGGGTTGACCAAACACCACAGGCACCAAGAACCCCCAGCACACACACACACACACACACACACACATATGTGCGCCTGAACCCCTTTATAGAAATTATACCTTACAGCATGTATACAGACCCACAGCTGAGTGAGAGGGACATTGGGGGGGGGGTAAGAGGGTGAGTGAGAGAGACCATGGGGGGGAGCGGGGGTGTGGGAGAGAGAGAGAGGGTGAGGGTGAGAGAGAGACAGAGAGAGAGAGATAGACAGGACGACCACCCACTGACTCCTCGACTGGGAGAAGAGTGATATGACCCCAAGGAGTACTGAGGGGTTCCACAGAAACATGGTCACCAATAGAGGGAGCACTGCTAACCATTAAAGGGTCTCTCTCTCTCTCTCTCTCTCTCTCTCTCTCTCTATAGATACGCAAAGATGTACAAGAGAAGTGAAGGAGGTGTGGAGAACACTAGATAGACACTGGGTTACAGAGAAGGAATTTATCCCTTCAGGCCTCTTAACACACACACACACACACACACACACACCCCCCCTGCCATGAAGAAGCAAGTTTGTCTGAAAACATCACCTTCATCATCAGTGCTAGTTTAGAGTAAGGTTTTAGGTTTAGTGCACTTCGTTACACTAACGAACACAACAATGTCCATCTGGACGCATTTAACGCATTTAACGCATTTAACGGTGATCGAAGGAATCATTGTGGAAATATCACCAGGAGGAACTATGGAATCTTCTCAAAAACAAAAAAGGAAATGATCCCCAACATGATGTGGTTATCGCTAGCAAAACACTCCGGCTAGGTGTGTAAACGTGGTTACAGACGACGCTAGAGGAGTAAAAATAAAGCTCTTAGGATCAGGCAGAATGCTTCTGACCATCACAATGATCGAAAACGGGGCTTTTCTGAAGAGTCACAAAACCCGCATTTCTCCATCGTAGCCCTCAACATCATCGTAGCTCGAACGTCGAACACAGTTAGCTAAAATCAACTCGCTAATGTTAGCGAGAATAAAAGCTAGTTACACAATTACACATCAACAGAGCTACATTAAAAAAAAATTCTATGATGTTCCGAAATAATTTGTTGGCTACTTCAGTATTGTATACATTCTGGATAACAAATAAATAAATAAACAAACAAACAAACAAACAAATAAATAATCTTACATTCATTCACAAACATTTTTTTTAAAATCCACACCACGTATATATCCTGTTCCTGACCCCCATCAATCTGTGAAGCTTTTCCTACTTTCTCCCTCTCTCTCTCTCTCTCTCTCTCTCTCATCCATCCATCCCTCCATCCATCCCTCCATCCATCCACACCCCCCTCAGGGGTAGTTTCCGCCTCAGAGTACCCCACCCCACTTCAAACTGCTGTGGGTAAACATCATACTCTTCCTGCCTCTTCCTGTTGCCCCCTGCGGTTCTGCCTCCTCTACTGTATCACCCTGCACCCTGATAGCATATTAAAGACCCCGTGTTTATTCACAGGAGGGATTCTGGGAAATCAGGAGGTCAGAGCTAGGATTTCTCCAGTGACCTTTATGCTGAGGGTTCTTATAGTGGAATTAGAACCAAAAACTGAGTTTACATTTTTATTGTGTCAGAATCCTTCGTTACTATAACGAAACACAAGAGCTAGTATTTTCACTTCATTTTTTTATCCTAGCCTAGCGTTGTTTGCTAGCCTCCTCATGCTAAGCACTATGTTTAAGATCTTTTAAGGATGATGCTGTCGATCCTTGTGATTATTAATCATGTCCAAATCGTGACCTTTTTTTTTTTTTTACATTAGCCTCTCATTAGCTGGGTCCATTTAGAAGATCCTTTAAGATACACTATATTGCCGAAAGTTTTGGGACACCCCTCCAAATCACTGAATTCAGGTGTTGTTTTTCAGGGGTTGGGCTCGGCCCCTTAGTTCCAGTGAAAGGAACTCTTAATGCTTCAGACATTACCAAGACATTTTGGACAACTTCATGCTCCCAACTTTGTGGGAACAGTTTGGGGATGACCCCTTCCTGTTCCAACATACACTACAACGTACAATAAATCTGACCAATCAGAACCCAGGCTTTAACAACACGCTAGACAAAACAACGTAGAATAAATCTGACCAATGAGAACCCAGGCTTTAACAACACGCTAGACACTACAACATACAATAAATCTGACCAATCAGAATCCTGGATTTAACAACACGCTATAAATCATATTTTGGTCAGTGTTTGATCTAAACTCTTACAAATAAAGGTTCCAAGAAGAACCAAAATGTGTTTTTTGCAACGATGCTAGCTGCAGAAGAACCATTTTTGGTTCCCAGAAGAACCTTTCAGTTCTTAAATAGTTTTTTCTTAGTGCCAAAATAGTCTAAAGAATTTTCTCCCACTACAGAGAACGTTTTGTGGTTCCATGGATGTTAAAGGTTCTTTATAGAACCGTTCACCCTGACGAAGAACCCTTGAATAACCTGTAGCTAACAGGTCTGTATGAGGTGACTAGCGTTCTTCAGAGCTCAGCGTTCGCAGTAGAAACTGTACTATGGAGATTTGTGAGAACGTTCATGATGCACTCATAAGAACAAATGAGAGGTCTAAGGTTCCAGGTGCTGGAGAGAACCATCATGTGTTTAATCCTTCGTCTCTGCTGCGGTCTATAAATAAACTTTCATTACTTCATGTGTTGTGTTTCAGTGAGTCACACAAACACGCGTGAACGCTCGTA
The DNA here is from genome assembly GCA_033459395.1 of Hemibagrus guttatus. NCBI lineage: Eukaryota > Metazoa > Chordata > Actinopteri > Siluriformes > Bagridae > Hemibagrus > Hemibagrus guttatus. Next base: position 16,222,395 of record JAUCMX010000029.1, on the reverse strand, counting down.
ACAGCAAGCACAGGCCACCATATGTCCATGCGGCACGCACAGCTGGTACGGGTTGGGCACACACACACACACACACACACACACACACACACAAGGCT
>JAUCMX010000029.1:16205335-16221797 GCA_033459395.1 Hemibagrus guttatus | reverse complement strand
TGTTTTATTTGGGAATCCGGAACAGGGAACAGGGAATTCCAAACCAAACAAAACTGGTTCCAAAGCTAACAGGGAATTTCAACCCAGACTCGGGGAATTTGTTTCCCGAAGATGGAACTTGGAATTCCGAGCTCAGACCTTGTAATTGGGAAATTTCCCGAACATGAAAAATAGAATTCCGAACAAGGAACTTGGATTTCCGAACTCAGAACTTGGAATATGAAATTCCAAGCAAGAAACTTGGAATTCCAAAGTCGGAATTAGGGATCCGGAAGAGGGGACATGGAATTCCGAACTCTCGAACACGAAATATGGAATTCCGAAACAATAGCCTGGAATTTGGATTCCGAACATAGAATTTGGGAAATTTCCCGAACTCGGAATACGGAATTCCGAGTACAAAACATAGAATTCCCAACTCGGAACTTGGAATATGGAATTTCTAACAAGGAACAGGGAATTCCGAACTAAGAACATGAAAAATAGAATTCCGATCAAGGAGCATGGAATTCCGACCTGGGAATTTCAAACAAGAAACATTGAATTCCGAACTCAAAACCCTGGAACATGGAATTCTGAACAAGGAGCTTGGAATTACAAACTCAGATCTCGGAATTGGGAATTCCATACAGGGAACAAGGAATTCCAAACTCAGATTTTGGGAAATTTGGGGATTTCGAAAAAGGAATGGGGAATAAGAAATTCTGAACTGGAACTTGGATTTCTGAACTCGGAATTGGAATTCCAAACACAGAGCATGGAATTCCAAACCCAGAACCTGGAATTTGGATTCCGAACATGGAACTTTGAATTCCGAACTCGGAATTTGGAATTCCGAACTCAGACCTCGGAAACGGGAATCCCGAACATGAAACCTGGGATTCCGAACTCGGATTTAGGAATCCGGAACAGGGAACATGGAATTCCGAACTCAGACCTCATAATTGAAAACTCCAAACACGAAACATGGAACTTGGAATTCCGAACTCGGAATATGTAATTCCGAGTACAAAACATAGAATTCCCAACTCACAACTTGGAACATGGAATTCTGAACAAGGAGCTTGGAATTACAAACTCAGATCTCGGAATTGGGGAATTCCATACAGGGAACAAGGAATTCCGAACTCAGAACTTGGAATATGGAATTTCAAAAAAGGAATGTGGAATAAGAAATTCTGAACAGGGAACTTGGATTTCTGAACTTGGAATTCGGAATTCCAAACTCAGACCGCGGAAATGGGAATTCCGAACATGAAACGTGGAATTCCAAACTCAGACCTCGGAGTGGTATGGCCGTAAGCGAGAGTTTCTTTCAAAAGGATTCTTTTTACTTATGAATGTATTTTTTGTTGGTTTGTTTATTTGTTTCATGTTTTTGTTTGTTTATTGACAATAAGAAAGAGTCTGTGTGAAAAGAAGCCTATTTATTTATGTTTGTATTTGTTTCTATGTTCATTTTAAGTTTTTTTTTTCCCAAACTTTAGCTACAGTTTCGCCATAAAACAATGATGTCTTAAGAGAATTCAAAGACAAACATAAATGAAGGCTTAAGTCAAAAGCTTACAGCACCTGGTATTCCCAGACAGTCTCCCAGGCAAGTACTAACCAGGCCCGACTCTGCTAAGCTTCCGAGAGCCGACGAGATCGGGCGTTCTCAGAGTGGTATGGCCGTAAGCGAGAAAACTTTTGATAAAGATTCTTTTTATTTTCGAATGTATTTCTTTGTTGGGTTGTTTGTTGGGTTGTTTGTTTCATGTTTTTGTTTGTTTGTTGCCAATAAGCAAGAGACTGTGCGAAAAGAAGCCTATTTATTTGTTTGTATTTGTTTCTATGTACATTTTATTTGTTTGTTTGTTTTTTCCAAACTTTAGCTACAGTTTCGCCATAATAGAATGTTGTCCTAAGACAATTCCATGACAAAAGAAAATGAAGGCTTAAGTCAAAAGCTTACAGCACCTGGTATTCCCAGACAGTCTCCCAGTCAAGTACTGACCAGGCCCGGCTCTGCTAAGCTTCCGAGATCAGACGAGATCGGGCGTTCTCAGAGTGGTATGGCCGTAAGCGAGAGAACTTTTGATAAGGATTCTTTTTATTTTCGAATGTATTTCTTTGTTGGGTTGTTTGTTTGTTTTATGTTTTTGTTTGTTTGTTGCCAATAAGCAAGAGACTGTGCGAAAAGAAGCCTATTTATTTGTTTGTATTTGTTTCTATGTACATTTTATTTGGTTGTTTGCTTTTTCAAAACTTTAGCTACAGTTTCGAACATGCAACTTGGATTTCCGAACTCAGACCTTGTAATTGGGAATTCTGAACATGATACATAGAATTCCGAACTCGGATTTAGGAATCCGGAACAGGGAACATGGAATTCCGAACTCAGAACAAGGAATATGAAATTCCAAACATGTACAATGGAATTCCAAACCCATACTCTAGGAATTTGGAATCCGAACATGGAACTTGGAAATCCGAACTCAGAACCTGGAATATGAAATTCCAAGCAAGGGAACTTGGATTTCCAAACTCGGACCTCGGAATTGGGAATTCCGAACATGAAGCCTGGAATTCCGAACTTTGATTTAGGAATCCGGAACAGGGAACATGGAATTCCAAACTCAGAACAAGGAACATGAGATTCCAAACGCGTAACATGGAATTCCGAACCCAGACTCTGGGAATTTAGATTCCGAAGATGGAACTTGGAATTCCGAGCTCAGACCTTGTAATTGGGAATTCCGAACATGAAAAATAGAATTCCGAACAAGGAACTTGGATTTCCGAACTCAGAACTTGGAATATGAAATTCCAAGCAAGAAACTTGGAATTCCAAAGTCGGAATTAGGGATCCGGAAGAGGGGACATGGAATTCCGAACTCTCGAACACGAAATATGGAATTCCGAAACAATAGCCTGGAATTTGGATTCCGAACATAGAACTTGGAATTCCGAACTCGGAATACGGAATTCCGAGTACAAAACATAGAATTCCCAACTCGGAACTTGGAATATGGAATTTCTAACAAGGAACATGGAATTCCGAACTAAGAACATGAAAAATAGAATTCCGATCAAGGAGCATGGAATTCCGACCTGGGAATTTCAAACAAGAAACATTGAATTCCGAACTCACAACCTGGAACATGGAATTCTGAACAAGGAGCTTGGAATTACAAACTCAGATCTCGGAATTGGGAATTCCATACAGGGAACAAGGAATTCCAAACTCAGATCTTGGAATATGGGATTTCGAAAAAGGAATGTGGAATAAGAAATTCTGAACGTGGAACTTGGATTTCTGAACTCGGAATTGGAATTCCAAACACAGAGCATGGAATTCCAAACCCAGAACCTGGAATTTGGATTCCGAACATGGAACTTTGAATTCCGAACTCGGAATTTGGAATTCCGAACTCAGACCTCGGAAACGGGAATCCCGAACATGAAACCTGGGATTCCGAACTCGGATTTAGGAATCCGGAACAGGGAACATGGAATTCCGAACTCAGACCTCATAATTGAAAACTCCAAACACGAAACATGGAACTTGGAATTCCGAACTCGGAATATGTAATTCCGAGTACAAAACATAGAATTCCCAACTCACAACTTGGAACATGGAATTCTGAACAAGGAGCTTGGAATTACAAACTCAGATCTCGGAATTGGGGAATTCCATACAGGGAACAAGGAATTCCGAACTCAGAACTTGGAATATGGAATTTCGAAAAAGGAATGTGGAATAAGAAATTCTGAACAGGGAACTTGGATTTCTGAACTTGGAATTCGGAATTCCAAACTCAGACCGCGGAAATGGGAATTCCGAACATGAAACGTGGAATTCCAAACTCAGACCTCGGAGTGGTATGGCCGTAAGCGAGAGTTTCTTTCAAAAGGATTCTTTTTACTTATGAATGTATTTTTTGTTGGTTTGTTTATTTGTTTCATGTTTTTGTTTGTTTATTGACAATAAGAAAGAGTCTGTGTGAAAAGAAGCCTATTTATTTATGTTTGTATTTGTTTCTATGTTCATTTTAAGTTTGTTTTTTCCAAACTTTAGCTACAGTTTCGCCATAAAACAATGATGTCTTAAGAGAATTCAAAGACAAACATAAATGAAGGCTTAAGTCAAAAGCTTACAGCACCTGGTATTCCCAGACAGTCTCCCAGGCAAGTACTAACCAGGCCCCGACTCTGCTAAGCTTCCGAGAGCCGACGAGATCGGGCGTTCTCAGAGTGGTATGGCCGTAAGCGAGAAAACTTTTGATAAAGATTATTTTTATTTTCGAATGTATTTCTTTGTTGGGTTGTTTGTTTCATGTTTTTGTTTGTTTGTTGCCAATAAGCAAGAGACTGTGCGAAAAGAAGCCTATTTATTTGTTTGTATTTGTTTCTATGTACATTTTATTTGTTTGTTTGTTTTTTCCAAACTTTAGCTACAGTTTCGCCATAATAGAATGTTGTCCTAAGACAATTCCATGACAAAAGAAAATGAAGGCTTAAGTCAAAAGCTTACAGCACCTGGTATTCCCAGACAGTCTCCCAGTCAAGTACTGACCAGGCCCGGCTCTGCTAAGCTTCCGAGATCAGACGAGATCGGGCGTTCTCAGAGTGGTATGGCCGTAAGCGAGAGAACTTTTGATAAGGATTCTTTTTATTTTCGAATGTATTTCTTTGTTGGGTTGTTTGTTTGTTTTATGTTTTTGTTTGTTTGTTGCCAATAAGCAAGAGACTGTGCGAAAAGAAGCCTATTTATTTGTTTGTATTTGTTTCTATGTACATTTTATTTGGTTGTTTGCTTTTTCAAAACTTTAGCTACAGTTTCGAACATGCAACTTGGATTTCCGAACTCAGACCTTGTAATTGGGAATTCTGAACATGATACATAGAATTCCGAACTCGGATTTAGGAATCCGGAACAGGGAACATGGAATTCCGAACTCAGAACAAGGAATATGAAATTCCAAACATGTACAATGGAATTCCAAACCCATACTCTAGGAATTTGGAATCCGAACATGGAACTTGGAAATCCGAACTCAGAACCTGGAATATGAAATTCCAAGCAAGGAACTTGGATTTCCAAACTCGGACCTCGGAATTGGGAATTCCGAACATGAAGCCTGGAATTCCGAACTTTGATTTAGGAATCCGGAACAGGGAACATGGAATTCCAAACTCAGAACAAGGAACATGAGATTCCAAACGCGTAACATGGAATTCCGAACCCAGACTCTGGGAATTTAGATTCCGAAGATGGAACTTGGAATTCCGAGCTCAGACCTTGTAATTGGGAATTCCGAACATGAAAAATAGAATTCCGAACAAGGAACTTGGATTTCCGAACTCAGAACTTGGAATATGAAATTCCAAGCAAGAAACTTGGAATTCCAAAGTCGGAATTAGGGATCCGGAAGAGGGGACATGGAATTCCGAACTCTCGAACACGAAATATGGAATTCCGAAACAATAGCCTGGAATTTGGATTCCGAACATAGAACTTGGAATTCCGAACTCGGAATACGGAATTCCGAGTACAAAACATAGAATTCCCAACTCGGAACTTGGAATATGGAATTTCTAACAAGGAACATGGAATTCCGAACTAAGAACATGAAAAATAGAATTCCGATCAAGGAGCATGGAATTCCGACCTGGGAATTTCAAACAAGAAACATTGAATTCCGAACTCACAACCTGGAACATGGAATTCTGAACAAGGAGCTTGGAATTACAAACTCAGATCTCGGAATTGGGAATTCCATACAGGGAACAAGGAATTCCAAACTCAGATCTTGGAATATGGGATTTCGAAAAAGGAATGTGGAATAAGAAATTCTGAACGTGGAACTTGGATTTCTGAACTCGGAATTGGAATTCCAAACACAGAGCATGGAATTCCAAACCCAGAACCTGGAATTTGGATTCCGAACATGGAACTTTGAATTCCGAACTCGGAATTTGGAATTCCGAACTCAGACCTCGGAAACGGGAATCCCAAACATGAAACCTGGGATTCCGAACTCGGATTTAGGAATCCGGAACAGGGAACATGGAATTCCGAACTCAGACCTCATAATTGAAAACTCCAAACACGAAACATGGAACTTGGAATTCCGAACTCGGAATATGTAATTCCGAGTACAAAACATAGAATTCCCAACTCACAACTTGGAACATGGAATTCTGAACAAGGAGCTTGGAATTACAAACTCAGATCTCGGAATTGGGGAATTCCATACAGGGAACAAGGAATTCCGAACTCAGAACTTGGAATATGGAATTTCGAAAAAGGAATGTGGAATAAGAAATTCTGAACAGGGAACTTGGATTTCTGAACTTGGAATTCGGAATTCCAAACTCAGACCGCGGAAATGGGAATTCCGAACATGAAACGTGGAATTCCAAACTCAGACCTCGGAGTGGTATGGCCGTAAGCGAGAGTTTCTTTCAAAAGGATTCTTTTTACTTATGAATGTATTTTTTGTTGGTTTGTTTATTTGTTTCATGTTTTTGTTTGTTTATTGACAATAAGAAAGAGTCTGTGTGAAAAGAAGCCTATTTATTTATGTTTGTATTTGTTTCTATGTTCATTTTAAGTTTGTTTTTTCCAAACTTTAGCTACAGTTTCGCCATAAAACAATGATGTCTTAAGAGAATTCAAAGACAAACATAAATGAAGGCTTAAGTCAAAAGCTTACAGCACCTGGTATTCCCAGACAGTCTCCCAGGCAAGTACTAACCAGGCCCGACTCTGCTAAGCTTCCGAGAGCCGACGAGATCGGGCGTTCTCAGAGTGGTATGGCCGTAAGCGAGAAAACTTTTGATAAAGATTCTTTTTATTTTCGAATGTATTTCTTTGTTGGGTTGTTTGTTTCATGTTTTTGTTTGTTTGTTGCCAATAAGCAAGAGACTGTAAGAAACTACAGACTGCCCCAACCCAGATTCCACTCCACAGTACACATCTGAAAGAGCTCATTCCCAAAAAGGCTTACATATCATATAGAAATATGTTTAATTCAATTCAGTTTATCTGTATGGTATTTCTACATTGGCTTAAAGCAGCCTTACCAAACATTTAGAACACTTAATCCAATCAATTATTAGTATGGAGCGGCAGCAAGACATCAAGGACCATCACTGAACAAAGGGTATACGCAACCATGATTACCATTCAATATTGCCCGACCATTTGGGTGATCACACCTGTAACAATACCAAGCCAAGGTGTACGTGACCGCGATTACCATTAAGGACATCCGTCTAGGCGATAGTATCACCCAGCCATTTGGGGGATACTCAGTAATTTACATTTAAAGTGAAACTCATTTAAATTACACACGGGAACACTGTATATAATGTCTGAGCAGGATTTGTTCTGTGTTCTTTTTGACTCCGATGAACCCAGAGTACTTTATGTATTTTGTCACTGCGATGCTGCAATAAACTTCTTCTTCATTAAGATCTTCAACGCTCTTCGTTTTATTTTTCTTACATTGGCGAGCCAGCCAGGAGGGATTTCCAAAAAAAAGCGGGGAAAGGTAAGAAAAACGGATCTTTCTTCTTTTACACTGTTTTATTTAGGTCACTCCCTCGTTTAAAAAAAACTAGAAAAGAAAAGTTAAGGGCAGAATAGAAACAGAGTTATTGAGCATAAGCAGGAGGAGTTATTAAGCCTATTCTGTACATTTCTGTTAGAGATTCTAACGGAACTGAATTAACCCGACGCACTGTGGTACAGAGGTGTATGAGAATCGTTGTTTCTAAAGTAACTGAAGCAAAGTGCTTAAGTGTACAGGTTTCTAAAGTAACTGAAACTTGTTGTGTTGTTATAATTCTGTTAAAAGGTTCTAAAGTAAGTGAATCAGCCCGACGCAGTGTGGCGGCCGAATTATAACTAGAAACTGAAACCGGTGATCGTGTAGTGAGCCCGACGCACCGCGGCTCTGGGAAGTTTAACACAAAAACCAGAAGTAGTGTGGTTTTGTCCGATGTACTGTGACAGTGTTACGTTTTAAACTGTTTAAAGTAAGTGAAACTTGTTGTATAGTTGTTGTAATTCTGTTAAAATTTTAAAGTAAGTGAAGCAGAATTATAACTACATAGTTTCTAAAGTAACTGAAGCTGTAGTGAGCCCGACGCACCGCGGCTCTGGGAAGTTTAACACAATAACCCGAAGTAGTGTGGGTTTTGTCCGACGGACTGTGACAGTGTTTTAAACTTTAGTTTTAAGCCCGAAGTAGTGTGGCTAAGTAGACTGTTTTTTAAGCCCGAAGTAGTGTGGCTAAGTAGACTGTTTTTAAATATAACACAGGAAAACCCGACGTAGTGTGGTTTTGTCCGATGTACTGTGACAGCGTTATATTTTAAAGTGTTTGTGAGAGTTGTTGTTCGTGAGTTGTGAGTGTTACTGTAGTTGGACTTGAGGCCCGACGTGTATTATTCATTTTGTGTCCAAAGTACTGGAGCTGTGAATAAATAGACTAACGGGTATCTTAAAGTAACTAGATAACGTTTAGTCACTAAAGTTGTGTATAGTAACTCTAATTAATTCAGAAAGATTGTGACAATGGAAGAGCTGATGGTTAAGTACATCGCTAAGCACGGCTCTCAGGGAATGTTTGATGGAATTGAGAACATTGTGGATAAGCCGTATGAGTGGGCTATTGCCAAGTTTGAAAGTTATCCCAAAATGCCTAAGAATAAAAAAGGAAAAATCGCTAATGCACTACAAGCAGTTTTTGCCTCATATAAAGTGACTAGGAAGACCCTAGACGCGTTAAAGTCTGAAAATGAGCGATTTCAATCTAAACTGGACGACGGGCTGATCTGTAAAAGAAATTTCCAGGCTACTGAAACGATCTGGAAAGAAGAAAAGGTCAGAATTCTGAATGAGATTGCACTTCTTAGAATTAACAACAGCATGCTTAAATCATCTGTGGAGACATTGTCCAATGAATTGGAGGAAGCAAAGGCTGCTTGTCAATTTCTGATTAAAAATGGCACAAATGAGCAAAATACCAATAAGGTATCTATAGGTGGTATGTTGTGTAACCGAGTTCCAGAAATGACAGATTTGCATGAAGACAGTGAGAATTCAGAAAGAGATTCTCGGTCAGTCAGTAGTCAGTACTCTGACTGTACAGTTAGATTTCCCATGGCACCAATTCACTCTTCTGTAACTGTGCGTGCTAGTGAAGGAGGGGATGAACCAATGACCTCTACAATGGTCAGAGGATTTAATCCCAATGAGCTAGATGCTGTGCTCAGTAATATTGGGAAATTTGATCCTGCCCAGCAAGATCCTTTAGATTTCCTAAAAAACTTGGAGCAATATGCTGACATTTACAAATTTACAGATGGTGATGCGTGCATAGTGTTAACTATGTGTTTGCCCGAGACTCTGTCTGGAGCCTTAAATCAGAAAGTGAAGACCAGAACTGCCAATAAGTTAGAAAGGAAACAGGCACTACTTGAAGTCCTAGGTGTGATGTCAGTTAATTGGGATAAAATATCTGATGTACACATGAGGAAAGGTGAGCACCCAATGGCATTTTCAGAGCGATTGTTGGAGGTATTCAAAACTTTCAGTGGTAATCCTAACATTACTCAGAATGATGTCAGTTTTAAATCTGCTTTGATTAACAAATGCGATCCACTCACTCGTTCTGCTGTAACAATGTTTGTGACCCATCTCTCTGAATATGATGACATAATTTCTAAAATGACACAGTTTTACAACAGCAATGCTAACTTAAAGAGATCCAATCCTGTGTCAGCTGTAGGTGTTAAAAATTTCTATAGGAATAGAGGCTGCAAGGCTTCCTGTAGAAACAAGGGCCATGCTATAGGAGATAAAAAGGAAAGACCACTCCCTTATAACCCTGATAACCTCCCAGTGTGTTATTCGTGTGGCAAGGAAGGACATATTTCCAGAGAATGCAAATTTTCTCTTAAGAGAACAATCCCAAAAAACGGATTTAAATCAGTTACAGGCCACTGTAAACAGATTGAGTAAGGAGCTCAAGAATCTGTGTAACTGCTTGCCTGTTATTTATCGTCAAGCCACTCAGCAAAACTGGCATGGTCAGACAAACAAGATGTCTTTTGTTCAGGAAGAGCATCCTCACAAATTTGAAACTAGTGATGAGGTAATGGTAAAGAACTACCAACCTGAGGGCACATGGTCCGCTAACTGGGTGAGACCATGCAGAGATTTAGTGTACAAGCTCTGCCACAAAACTAAATACCAACAACCTGTTAAGCGATGGTCCCACAATGATCAATTAAAATACATAAAAATCTGATAGCATGTAAGCATATATCTGAAGGGCCATGTAAATAGTCAAATGTATATTGTAAGTGTTTGTAATGTTTTCTGTCTTTTGTGTAAAAAGGGGGGGGGGGGCATACATTCATTATGTTTACTAGTGTTTTTCAGATTTCCTAACAAAAAAAAGAAGTGAAGATGTGGTGATGGACTAGGATGGCAGACCCCACTCCTAACCCTTCTGGCATAATGACGAGACCATATCCAGGGGTGCTGATCAACAACCTCCAGTGGGTCCATGTTCCAGTACAAGGATCTACTGACAACAGCATTCTTGAAATACCATGGAGCCGTAGCTACCAGCTCATCCACAGAGCAGACGCTGGAAGGCCATCCAGGGATTGCATAGAGGGTGTCTCTTCTAGATGGAAGTTGCTAGGATTTGTTGGACAACAGGTTCTGCAAACAGATGCCTATCAGCAAGAGGGACTAAGTGAAGAAAAGCGAACCGTCCAGGATGTTCACACCATTGCATCTGCCCTCTCCTATCAATGATACCTCTTGCATAATCCCAGAGACTGATTGATCCATAGGAAATTATTACTTTAAATGTCACTTTACAGACAATGTCATTGGAATCCAGAGGAACAGCTAGGTTTTGTGAAAGACATCCCAGAATTTGATTTTGAATTACCAGAACTGGACACTGTTAATGTCATTAATGCAGAGGAAAAATAACCACATTGTCAAGGTGCAACAAGGTCTTGTGGAAAAGGACAAAGTTTTGACTAAAAAATGCATAATGGTGATGTAGTTATTGCTTACTCTTACTTGATTTCAATGTAACTTTCAAAATTGCCGTTTGTGTATGCATTTTTCTCATCATTTGCCAATGCATGATGTTATGCTGTATGTGTTCCATATTGAGACGTCAGATGGCAGATACTCCAATAATTAATGTAGGACGTTCCCGTTGGCTGTGATGGTTCCTGCGTGCCTCTACTCCAAACCCAGGAAATATTTGTACATAGAACCAAATTTTAAAGAGAAACATTGTGATAAGTTTGCCTAGGGGAATGGAGCCATAACCAGTGTGCATGAGGTGATGTCTCGATGACGGGTAAGATTCTCTGAGGGCCGAAGGAGGACAACCTACTGCAGGGCTTCACCGCCACTGGGCACCTACCCGAGATGGGAGGTGTAATCTGTGTAAAGGAAGTGATGTGATGCTTTCGGGCCAAAAAGCATCAAAGGGGGGACTGTAAGAAACTACAGACTGCCCCAACCCAGATTCCACTCCACAGTACACATCTGAAAGAGCTCATTCCCAAAAAGGCTTACATATCATATAGAAATATGTTTAATTCAATTCAGTTTATCTGTATGGTATTTCTACATTGGCTTAAAGCAGCCTTACCAAACATTTAGAACACTTAATCCAATCAATTATTAGTATGGGAGCGGCAGCAAGACATCAAGGACCATCACTGAACAAAGGGTATACGCGACCATGATTACCATTCAATATTGCCCGACCATTTGGGTGATCACACCTGTAACAATACCAAGCCAAGGTGTACGTGACCGCGATTACCATTAAGGACATCCGTCTAGGCGATAGTATCACCCAGCCATTTGGGGGATACTCAGTAATTTACATTTAAAGTGAAACTCATTTAAATTACACACGGGAACACTGTATATAATGTCTGAGCAGGATTTGTTCTGTGTTCTTTTTGACTCCGATGAACCCAGAGTACTTTATGTATTTTGTCACTGCGATGCTGCAATAAACTTCTTCTTCATTAAGATCTTCAACGCTCTTCGTTTTATTTTTCTTACAAGACTGTGCGAAAAGAAGCCTATTTATTTGTTTGTATTTGTTTCTATGTACATTTTATTTGTTTGTTTGTTTTTTCCAAACTTTAGCTACAGTTTCGCCATAATAGAATGTTGTCCTAAGACAATTCCATGACAAAAGAAAATGAAGGCTTAAGTCAAAAGCTTACAGCACCTGGTATTCCCAGACAGTCTCCCAGTCAAGTACTGACCAGGCCCGGCTCTGCTAAGCTTCCGAGATCAGACGAGATCGGGCGTTCTCAGAGTGGTATGGCCGTAAGCGAGAGAACTTTTGATAAGGATTCTTTTTATTTTCGAATGTATTTCTTTGTTGGGTTGTTTGTTTGTTTTATGTTTTTGTTTGTTTGTTGCCAATAAGCAAGAGACTGTGCGAAAAGAAGCCTATTTATTTGTTTGTATTTGTTTCTATGTACATTTTATTTGGTTGTTTGCTTTTTCAAAACTTTAGCTACAGTTTCGAACATGCAACTTGGATTTCCGAACTCAGACCTTGTAATTGGGAATTCTGAACATGATACATAGAATTCCGAACTCGGATTTAGGAATCCGGAACAGGGAACATGGAATTCCGAACTCAGAACAAGGAATATGAAATTCCAAACATGTACAATGGAATTCCAAACCCATACTCTAGGAATTTGGAATCCGAACATGGAACTTGGAAATCCGAACTCAGAACCTGGAATATGAAATTCCAAGCAAGGAACTTGGATTTCCAAACTCGGACCTCGGAATTGGGAATTCCGAACATGAAGCCTGGAATTCCGAACTTTGATTTAGGAATCCGGAACAGGGAACATGGAATTCCAAACTCAGAACAAGGAACATGAGATTCCAAACGCGTAACATGGAATTCCGAACCCAGACTCTGGGAATTTAGATTCCGAAGATGGAACTTGGAATTCCGAGCTCAGACCTTGTAATTGGGAATTCCGAACATGAAAAATAGAATTCCGAACAAGGAACTTGGATTTCCGAACTCAGAACTTGGAATATGAAATTCCAAGCAAGAAACTTGGAATTCCAAAGTCGGAATTAGGGATCCGGAAGAGGGGACATGGAATTCCGAACTCTCGAACACGAAATATGGAATTCCGAAACAATAGCCTGGAATTTGGATTCCGAACATAGAACTTGGAATTCCGAACTCGGAATACGGAATTCCGAGTACAAAACATAGAATTCCCAACTCGGAACTTGGAATATGGAATTTCTAACAAGGAACATGGAATTCCGGACTAAGAACATGAAAAATAGAATTCCGATCAAGGAGCATGGAATTCCGACCTGGGAATTTCAAACAAGAAACATTGAATTCCGAACTCACAACCTGGAACATGGAATTCTGAACAAGGAGCTTGGAATTACAAACTCAGATCTCGGAATTGGGAATTCCATACAGGGAACAAGGAATTCCAAACTCAGATCTTGGAATATGGGATTTCGAAAAAGGAATGTGGAATAAGAAATTCTGAACGTGGAACTTGGATTTCTGAACTCGGAATTGGAATTCCAAACACAGAGCATGGAATTCCAAACCCAGAACCTGGAATTTGGATTCCGAACATGGAACTTTGAATTCCGAACTCGGAATTTGGAATTCCGAACTCAGACCTCGGAAACGGGAATCCCGAACATGAAACCTGGGATTCCGAACTCGGATTTAGGAATCCGGAACAGGGAACATGGAATTCCGAACTCAGACCTCATAATTGAAAACTCCAAACACGAAACATGGAACTTGGAATTCCGAACTCGGAATATGTAATTCCGAGTACAAAACATAGAATTCCCAACTCACAACTTGGAACATGGAATTCTGAACAAGGAGCTTGGAATTACAAACTCAGATCTCGGAATTGGGGAATTCCATACAGGGAACAAGGAATTCCGAACTCAGAACTTGGAATATGGAATTTCGAAAAAGGAATGTGGAATAAGAAATTCTGAACAGGGAACTTGGATTTCTGAACTTGGAATTCGGAATTCCAAACTCAGACCGCGGAAATGGGAATTCCGAACATGAAACGTGGAATTCCAAACTCAGACCTCGGAGTGGTATGGCCGTAAGCGAGAGTTTCTTTCAAAAGGATTCTTTTTACTTATGAATGTATTTTTTGTTGGTTTGTTTATTTGTTTCATGTTTTTGTTTGTTTATTGACAATAAGAAAGAGTCTGTGTGAAAAGAAGCCTATTTATTTATGTTTGTATTTGTTTCTATGTTCATTTTAAGTTTGTTTTTTCCAAACTTTAGCTACAGTTTCGCCATAAAACAATGATGTCTTAAGAGAATTCAAAGACAAACATAAATGAAGGCTTAAGTCAAAAGCTTACAGCACCTGGTATTCCCAGACAGTCTCCCAGGCAAGTACTAACCAGGCCCGACTCTGCTAAGCTTCCGAGAGCCGACGAGATCGGGCGTTCTCAGAGTGGTATGGCCGTAAGCGAGAAAACTTTTGATAAAGATTCTTTTTATTTTCGAATGTATTTCTTTGTTGGGTTGTTTGTTTCATGTTTTTGTTTGTTTGTTGCCAATAAGCAAGAGACTGTGCGAAAAGAAGCCTATTTATTTGTTTGTATTTGTTTCTATGTACATTTTATTTGTTTGTTTGTTTTTTCCAAACTTTAGCTACAGTTTCGCCATAATAGAATGTTGTCCTAAGACAATTCCATGACAAAAGAAAATGAAGGCTTAAGTCAAAAGCTTACAGCACCTGGTATTCCCAGACAGTCTCCCAGTCAAGTACTGACCAGGCCCCGGCTCTGCTAAGCTTCCGAGATCAGACGAGATCGGGCGTTCTCAGAGTGGTATGGCCGTAAGCGAGAGAACTTTTGATAAGGATTCTTTTTATTTTCGAATGTATTTCTTTGTTGGGTTGTTTTATGTTTTTGTTTGTTTGTTGCCAATAAGCAAGAGACTGTGCGAAAAGAAGCCTATTTATTTGTTTGTATTTGTTTCTATGTACATTTTATTTGGTTGTTTGCTTTTTCAAAACTTTAGCTACAGTTTCGAACATGCAACTTGGATTTCCGAACTCAGACCTTGTAATTGGGAATTCTGAACATGATACATAGAATTCCGAACTCGGATTTAGGAATCCGGAACAGGGAACATGGAATTCCGAACTCAGAACAAGGAATATGAAATTCCAAACATGTACAATGGAATTCCAAACCCATACTCTAGGAATTTGGAATCCGAACATGGAACTTGGAAATCCGAACTCAGAACCTGGAATATGAAATTCCAAGCAAGGAACTTGGATTTCCAAACTCGGACCTCGGAATTGGGAATTCCGAACATGAAGCCTGGAATTCCGAACTTTGATTTAGGAATCCGGAACAGGGAACATGGAATTCCAAACTCAGAACAAGGAACATGAGATTCCAAACGCGTAACATGGAATTCCGAACCCAGACTCTGGGAATTTAGATTCCGAAGATGGAACTTGGAATTCCGAGCTCAGACCTTGTAATTGGGAATTCCGAACATGAAAAATAGAATTCCGAACAAGGAACTTGGATTTCCGAACTCAGAACTTGGAATATGAAATTCCAAGCAAGAAACTTGGAATTCCAAAGTCGGAATTAGGGATCCGGAAGAGGGGACATGGAATTCCGAACTCTCGAACACGAAATATGGAATTCCGAAACAATAGCCTGGAATTTGGATTCCGAACATAGAACTTGGAATTCCGAACTCGGAATACGGAATTCCGAGTACAAAACATAGAATTCCCAACTCGGAACTTGGAATATGGAATTTCTAACAAGGAACATGGAATTCCGAACTAAGAACATGAAAAATAGAATTCCGATCAAGGAGCATGGAATTCCGACCTGGGAATTTCAAACAAGAAACATTGAATTCCGAACTCACAACCTGGAACATGGAATTCTGAACAAGGAGCTTGGAATTACAAACTCAGATCTCGGAATTGGGAATTCCATACAGGGAACAAGGAATTCCAAACTCAGATCTTGGAATATGGGATTTCGAAAAAGGAATGTGGAATAAGAAATTCTGAACGTGGAACTTGGATTTCTGAACTCGGAATTGGAATTCCAAACACAGAGCATGGAATTCCAAACCCAGAACCTGGAATTTGGATTCCGAACATGGAACTTTGAATTCCGAACTCGGAATTTGGAATTCCGAACTCAGACCTCGGAAACGGGAATCCCGAACATGAAACCTGGGATTCCGAACTCGGATTTAGGAATCCGGAACAGGGAACATGGAATTCCGAACTCAGACCTCATAATTGAAAACTCCAAACACGAAACATGGAACTTGGAATTCCGAACTCGGAATATGTAATTCCGAGTACA
>JAUCMX010000029.1:16189851-16204835 GCA_033459395.1 Hemibagrus guttatus | reverse complement strand
TGTGATCTCATTATGTTACATCCTTTTTAGTCCTTATCTTAGGAACATAAATAAACCTCTTGAGCAGGTGCTCTCAAGTGTAAGTGAATCAGTTGAGGACTCATTTACAACGATAAGCAACTCTTCAAGTGATTCACTTATAAACATAAGTGAATCTGCAGAAGTACATCAGTCAAGGAGTCATTTACTATGATACATGAATCAGTCAAGGAGTCATTTACGTAAATAAATAAATCAGTCAGGAGTCATTTATAAAATGAATAAATCAGTCAACGATTCATTTACTAAGATAAATGAATCAGTCAAGAGTCATTTCAAACATAAGTGAAGACCTTGTTTCCAAATGGATACAAATCATTTAACAAATCATGGACATACCTTATAGACTCATTTGACTCAATCGTATCTGTGTCCTTAGATCAGAAGTTGTGTGGTCACAGTATGAAGTGTGATGTACAGCATGATGTGTGATTACAGTGTGAGGTGTGATTATAGTGTGATGTGTGATTACAGTGTGAGGTGTGATTACAGTGTGATGTGTGATTACAGTGTGAGGTGTGATTACAGTGTGATGTGTGATTACAGCGTGATGTGTGATTACAGTGTGATGTGTGATTACAGTGTGATGTGTGATTACAGTATGATGTACAGTGTGATGTGTGATTACAGTATGATGTACAGTGTGAGGTGTGATTACAGTATGATGTACAGTGTGAGGTGTGATTACAGTATGATGTACAGTGTGAGGTGTGATTACAGTATGAGGTGTGATTACAGTGTGATGTGTGATTACAGTATGATGTACAGTGTGATGTGTGATTACAGTGTGATGTGTGATTACAGTATGATGTACAGTGTGATGTGTGATTACAGTGTGATGTGTGATTACAGCGTGAGGTGTGATTACAGCGTGAGGTGTGATTACAGCGTGATGTGTGATTACAGTGTGAGGTGTGATTACAGTGTGAGGTGTGATTACAGCGTGATGTGTGATTACAGTGTGATGTGTGATTACAGTATGATGTGTGATTACAGTGTGAGGTGTGATTACAGTGTGATGTGTGATTACAGTGTGATGTGTTATTACAGTGTGAGGTGGGATTACAGTGTGATGTGTGATTACATTGATGTGTGATTACAGTGTGATGTGTGATTACAGTGTGATGTGTGGTGTACAGTGTGATGTGTGATTACAGTGTGATGTGTGATGTACAGTATGAGGTGTGATTA
The DNA here is from genome assembly GCA_033459395.1 of Hemibagrus guttatus. Taxonomy (NCBI): domain Eukaryota; kingdom Metazoa; phylum Chordata; class Actinopteri; order Siluriformes; family Bagridae; genus Hemibagrus; species Hemibagrus guttatus. The sequence continues at coordinate 16,203,605 of JAUCMX010000029.1, read as the reverse complement.
CAGTGTGATGTACAGTATGATGTGTGATTACAGTGTGAGGTGTGATTACAGTATGATGTGTGATTACAGTGTGAGGTGTGATTACAGTATGATGTGTGATTACAGTGTGATGTGTGATTACAGTATGATGTACAGTGTGATGTGTGATTACAGTGTGATGTGTGATTACAGTGTGATGTGTGATTACAGTGTGATGTGTGATTACAGTATGATGTGCAGTGTGATGTGTGATTACAGTGTGAGGTGTGATTACAGTGTGATGTTATTACAGTGTGATGTGTGATTACAGTGTGAGGTGTGATTACAGTGTGATGTGTGATTACAGCGTGATGTGTGATTACAGTATGATGTACAGTGTGATGTGTGATTACAGTATGATGTACAGTGTGATGTGTGATTACAGTGTGAGGTGTGATTACAGTGTGAGGTGTGATTACAGTATGATGTGTGATTACAGTGTGATGTGTGATTACAGTATGATGTGTGATTACAGTGTGATGTGTGATTACAGCGTGAGGTGTGATTACAGTATGAGGTGTGATTACAGTATGATGTGTGATTACAGTGTGATGTGTGATTACAGCGTGAGGTGTGATTACAGTATGATGTGTGATTACAGTATGATGTGTGATTACAGTGTGATGTGTGATTACAGTATGATGTGTGATTACAGTGTGATGTGTGATTACAGTGTGATGTGTGATTACAGCGTGAGGTGTGATTACAGTATGATGTGTGATTACAGTATGATGTGTGATTACAGTATGATGTGTGATTACAGTGTGATGTGTGATTACAGTATGATGTGTGATTACAGTGTGATGTGTGATTACAGCGTGAGGTGTGATTACAGTATGATGTGTGATTACAGTATGATGTGTGATTACAGTATGATGTGTGATTACAGTGTGATGTGTGATTACAGCGTGAGGTGTGATTACAGTATGATGTGTGATTACAGTATGATGTGTGATTACAGTGTGAGGTGTGATTACAGTGTGAGGTGTGATTACAGTGTGAGGTGTGATTACAGTATGATGTGTGATTACAGTGTGATGTGTGATTACAGCGTGAGGTGTGATTACAGTATGATGTACAGTGTGAGGTGTGATTACAGTGTGAGGTGTGATTACAGCGTGAGGTGTGATTACAGTGTGATGTGTGATTACAGTGTGATGTACAGTGTGATGTGTGATTACAGTGTGATGTGTGATTACAGTGTGATGTACAGTGTGAGGTGTGATTACAGTGTGATGTGTGATTACAGTGTGAGGTGTGATTACAGTGTGATGTACAGTGTGAGGTGTGATTACAGTGTGATGTGTGATTACAGTGTGAGGTGTGATTACAGCGTGAGGTGTGATTACAGTATGATGTGTGATTACAGTGTGATGTGTGATTACAGTATGATGTGTGATTACAGTGTGAGGTGTGATTACAGTATGATGTGTGATTACAGTGTGATGTGTGATTACAGTGTGATGTGTGATTACAGTGTGAGATGTGATTACAGTGTGAGGTGTGATTACAGTATGATGTGTGATTACAGTGTGATGTGTGATTACAGTATGATGTGTGATTACAGTATGATGTGTGATTACAGTATGATGTGTGATTACAGTGTGAGGTGTGATTACAGTGTGATGTGTGATTACAGTGTGAGGTGTGTAATGTGTGATGTGGTATTTATGCAACATTCTAGATATTAGTTGTTTAAAACATCTGTGGATGTTTATGACCATCTCAACTGCTCTGTATTTGTGTGTGTGAGTGTGTGTGTGTGTTGGCTGGAGGCTTCAGAAGCAGAGTCAAATGAATATTAATGCATTTTGACAGCAAACATAAAAAACATTCGCTTTAATCTGAGACAAACCAGCAGTGTGTGTGTGTGTGTGTGTGTGTGTGTGTGTGTGTGTGTGTGTGTGTGTCTGTGTGCATGTGTGGTTTACCAAATGGAACTGTCTGGAAAAGCAGGTGTGCATCTCACCTTTGTATGAATGACAAAAGGTTTGCACACAAGCTTGTGTGTGTGAGAGAGAGCTAATGAAAGAAAAGCACTTCTACCTGACAGTTCAAAGGAAACGAATGATGGCTGATTAATTAGCTCTCGCTTTCTTAAATATTCAAATGATATGCGCATATATAATGAATAAATTATCAAGGTCATCAACTAGCACAGTGATATCCAGCACACACATATACACACACACTCACACACATACGCACACCCTGTCGGAGTATTAATAGTGCACTACTCGAGGCCTCTGTGTGTTTACATTATGGGATGTTTTTCCATCTTCCCCCTCATTCCTGTTCTATCTCACTGACACTCACTCGTTACTGTTCATCTTACATCTGGATGGAGGAACCTTCTGTTAATTAGCTGATTTATTTAACAATCTCTCTCTGTGTATCTCTCTCTCTCTCTCTCTGTGTGTGTGTGTGTGTGTGTGTGTGTGTGTGTCTGTCTCTCTCTCTCTCTCTCTCTCTCTCTCTCTCTCTCTCTCTCTCTGTGTGTGTGTGTGTGTGTGTCTGTCTCTCTGTCTCTCTCTCTGTTGTAGTAGAGGTGTAAAAGAAGTGTAATAAAATTGTAATTGAAATGAATAGAAATCTAATTTTAATGTGTTCATTAGAAATTTAGTTCATCTTTAATAAATTAGACTAACAGTAAGGACTCACACACACACACACACGTGCACTAACATCCATGCACTTAAACGCAATCACAAACACACACACATACACACACACACACACACGTGCACTAACACACACATTGTCACTCTGACACACACCTGTTTTATCCTCGTTAAGTGAGTGTTAATGAGCTGATGTGTTGAATCAGGTGCAATCAAAATAAAATAATTAAAGCCTACGTTTCAAAGAGGACTTCAAAAGCAGGAACACACTCAGTGCTGTGTGAAGTGTTTCACAGTGAAGTGTCTGATCTCTCTCTCTCTCTCTCTCTCTCTCTCTCTCACACACACACACACTCACATTTTTCCAAAAAAGAAAAAAGGAGTGTGTGTGTGTGTGTGTGTGTGTGTGTGTGTGTGTGTGGTTACATCTCTGCACATCATCTCCACCTTCTGGGGCATCCTCTCTGTAATGTGTGATTTTGTACGTATCAAAATAACTTGATGTTATATATGTTAGAACTCACTTGACCCCTGTGTGTGTGTGTGTGTGTGTGTGTGTGTGTGTGTCCTCAGCCATTGCGCAGGGTGACGTTTTCCGTGGCGACAGATGCTGGTTGCTATGACAGCGGGGTGGACGAGTCGGAGACACCTAGCAGTAAGAGCAGTAAGATCGGCGTCCTGTCTCTTCCAGAAGACGGATACGAGAGAACAACACCCGAGGGAAGTGTGGGGGAGGAGGAACACGTGGAGAATGGTACACAAACACACACACACACACACACACACACACACACGCATACAGAGCTGTGCTTTAAACTTCAGTTTGAGAACTGCAATTCTCCTGTGTGAGCACTAGAGGGCAGAGCTGCAGCTTATTTTCAGTGAACAACTCTGACATATTATTACTCTCTCATTCTCTCTTTAACTCTCTATCTTACTCTCTCTCTCCATCTTTATCTCCCTCTCTCTCTCTCTCTCTCTCTCTCTCCTCTCTCTCTCTCTCTCTCTCTCTCAGACTCAAGGCAGCTCCCTGACGTGGCTTTGACAGGAAAATGTACTCGTGACTGTGGTGAGTACGGCCACTCCGACACCTGCTGGATGCCAGTCCATTCATCACCACGGCGACACCAGGGCAATGGAGCACCACGGCAACGCATGTCCAGCTTCACCTCAGCAGGCGACGACAACAACAATCACGACAACAGTGATCGAGAGGAAGAAGAAGGAGAGGAGGATGATGGCTCAGACCAAGGCAGTGGAGGGGGTGGAGCCAACAACACACGCAGTCCTTTGGCCAACGGAGATCCGCTCGCAAGCCGTCGCCACGGAGACCGCAACAGGAACATAGGGGATCACAATCGAAATCTGCTGAACCGCAAGATGACATCAGCATCATATGACACCTTTAGCAGCGCTAGGTTCGGAGGTCAATGCCATGGTGACGACTCAGAGGTGCCCTGCCCACACGAGGTTATTCCACTGACCCGGGCAGGGGGTGGAGACTTCAAAACAACATCATGCCTGACACTATCACGCAGGGAAGTTTACCTGTGAGGAACACCTAAGACACAAATTTAAACCTGAGACACTTACACCTAAGATACAAACACAGACTCACACCTGAGACACGAACTCACACCTGAGACACAAACACACACTCATACCTGAAATAAAAAAACACAGCTGACTTTGTATTTGATTGAACCCTGAACTCAACCCTGAGATCAAACAGGTAGTTCCATCACCTGAGCTACAAACCTGTACTTGAGATATGAAGTTAGCCCTGAGGAACTTTCACCTCAGCTAGGAATCTGAACTTTAAATGCAAAGTTCAAGCCAAAGTGGTGAGGAACCTGAGCTGTTGGTTCTCACCTGAGCTGCCCATCGCCATCTTAATTACAAAATCTGAGCTCAAACAAACTCAGACCTGAGCTACCAGGTTTTGGATTCACACCTCAATTAGGAATTCACATCCAATTTCTGAAATATGAAATACCTGAAACTACAAACTCTCACATTCCCACCTGAGATACAAAGTGTTCCTCACTCCTTTACCACACCTGAAACCTCTCACCTGACATCCAACACACAACCGCCAATACACAGCTTCCAGTTCTTACTTGAGCTACAAAAACATACCTAAGCTACCACTTCCCACTTAAGTTACTAATCCGCCTGAGCTCCAAATTCTCTCATGATGAACCAGTAAAGACACCTGCAAAGTGAGTTTACACCATGAACTCTGCTGAGCTACCAATACACACCTGACCAGATCTCATCTGGGCTACCAATCCTCATCTGATCAGTCCTCACCTGGACTACCAGTCTCATCTGACCAGTCATTATCTGGGCTACTTGTCCTTACCTGGGATACTAGACCTCACCTGACCAGTCCTCACCTGGATTACCAGTTCTTAGCTGACCAGTTATTGCCTAGGCTCCCTGTCCTCACCTGGGGTACCAGCCCTCACCTGACCGATTATTACCTGTCCCTCTCACCTGGACTACCAGTTGTAAAGTGGGCTACCAACATAGACCTGAGGTACCAGTACACACTTGAGCTGCTTGAACTGTGAATTCTCCCCTGAGCTACCAGGTCTTACCTGCACAATGAGTTTGTACCTGAGCCACAAACTCAAACCTGGAGTGAGAATCATCTCCTGCTCAGGATGAGTTTCAGGAATTTCAGGACTTTCGCTCTGGAACTGAATGTTTCTCATCCCATCATTTCTCTGGATGAGAAACGAAAGCTGAGCTGAGGATTCTGAGCTGCACCGAGTTGTCTCACAGACTTTAGGAAGCTGTTGTAGAAAAACTGTTGAACATTGCATGTTTGATCTGCAGATGGAAAAATCTGAAAAAATAGAGGATTTGAAACGAGTTTATAAACTGAATTACTTTTAGGGCTCTTTAGAAGACTTTAAAAGTAACAAGCTGCATGTTGGGTCTCCTGGAGGAGCTGTGAAGAAAGAGAGTGAGAGAGAGAGAGTGAGAGAGAAAGAGAGCACTTCTACAGACCTGACCCTGGCGTGGTTGGGATGGTGGCCATAGTGGGGATGGTAGGTATGGTGGGGATGGTAGGGATGGTGGGGTGGTGGGGGTGGTGTGAGTGATAGGGATGGTGGGGGGGGGTAGGGGTGGTAGGGAAGGTGGGGGGTAGGAGTGGTGGGGAGGGTAGGGGTGGTAGGGATGGTGGGCGTGGTTGGGATGGTGGCTCTGGTATGGATAGTGGGGTGGTAGGGATGGTGGGGGTGGTAGGAGGAGTAAGGATGGTGGGGGTGATATGAGTGGTAGGGGTGGTGAGGGTGGTAGGCATGGTAGGAATAGTAAGGATGGTGGCGGTGATATGAGTGGAAGGGGTGGTGAGTGTGGTAGGAGTGGTGATAGTGCTGGGGATGGTCAGGGTGGTAGGAGAGGTGGGGATAGTGGGAGTGGTGGGGGTGGTAGGGGTGGTAGGGATGATGGGGTGGCGAGAGTGGTGAGGGTGGTAGGTGTGGTGAGGGTGGTAGGAGTGGAAGGGATGGTGGGGGTGGTAGGAGTGGTGGGGTGGTAGGAGTGGTGGGGGTGGTAGTGGTGGTAGGAGTGGTGGGGATGTTAGGAGTGGTGAGGGTGGTAGGAGTGGTAGGAGTGGTGGGGGTGGTAGGGGTGGTAGGAGTGGTGGGGATGGTGAGGGTGGTGGTGGGGTGGTCTCCTCTGACATCATCAAGAGCTGAAAGTTGCTGCATTAAGCTAACTTTAGTTTTCCGAGTGATCGTAAGTAGCTAACTAACTGATACATTCATGCAAATTAGGGATCTGTATTTATCACCTCATTTCAGTGAGCTATTATCCAGCTAGCTGTTCATGTTTAGCTAACATAATCTGATTATATCAAGTTGTTTTTAAATAGCAAGCTAGCTTAAGAACAAAAAAATAAAGCCCTTTGACAGGTGTACGATTTCAGCCAATGAACAGCATTTCTGATGTCAGATCAGACCACTACACACATCCTGATTTTGACTGACAGATGTCTCTGGATCACTGTGGGTGGAGCTTAGGTTAGATGTGCCAGACAGTCAGCCAATCGCAGACTTCATGATGTGAAACCATCACCTGACTTTCATTTCTGTGGCTCAGTATAGTGTTAGCCTAAGACTTTCAGTTCTACACAGCAACCGCTAAGCTCACCAGCTACCTTCATGCAGCACAGTTAGAATGTTAGATAATCAGTCAAAGTTAGTTAGCTTTAGATAAACTAGTCTAGTGTGAAAGCTAATAAGTAAGCATGCTTAATGATCCTAATGTTTCCATGAAGTTTGCAAATGGCAGAATAATTGATCGTAAGCTCCACCCCTTCTGACCCTAGGGCACCTGTCATTGGGAGAATTCAGGACATGTGACGGCCACAGCCAATCAGAGACGTGAAGTGAAGTAAAAAAACAAACAAAAAAAACAAGTTAAAACAATCATTTAGCACTTAACCAATCAAATGTAAGTATTCAAATGCTTTTATAGAACCAGTAGACAAACGAGGATTAAAATACAGTATTTTTCTTCCGTTCCTATTTTTAATGGACGACGAACACAAAACGGAGAGATTTCAGTGGACGCTGTTCGGAAAAGACTAAACAAAAACACAAAACAAAACAGAGAAACAAAACGGAATGAAAAAGGAACTGTAATTTCTTCATTAGCCAAGTTTTCTTCAACAACTACAACACACACACACACACACACACACACACACACACACACACACTACATATTAGCCATTGTAAGAGGAATTAGCTGTAGCATTTTGCCTGCTTAATCTTCACACATTATTGGACTATAAACTAATCCTCCATTTAAGTGCATACAGAGTTTCAGGGCATTAAATATTAAAACACTACGATAACAAAATTCATCTCTTTTTCTTTATTTGTTGGATTTGTTTTTTTCTTTAATGTAGGAAAACCAAATTTCTGTAAAGACGACACTGCATGCTTGTAAGCTAATGCTAATTTTGATATAAAAAAATAGATCCAAAAGGGATTTAATCTCTTTAAAAAAAAGTGTGTGTGAGAGTGTGTGTGTGTGTGTGTGTGTGTGTGTGTGTCTTTGTCTGTGTGTGTGTGTACGTTTGTCCAGGCAAAGGATCTCCAAATCATTTTAAAAAACGAAAAAAAAACATGCACACGTTTTGTATTTTCATTATGAATCATGCTTATAACTGACCAATCACAAGCCCGCCCCTTTTCCCAATCACAAGCCCGCCCCTTTTCCCAATCACAAGCCCGTCCCGTTTTCTAATCAGAAGCCCCGCCCCATTTCCCAATCACAAGTCCCACTCCATTTCCTAATTACAAGCCCCGCCCCATTTCCCAAACAGAAGCCCCGCCCCGTTTCCAGATCTCAATTCTTTATGGCCTTTAGTGCTTTGTGTTCTAGATTTCTCCTGCTTTCCGGAGAATTCAGGGTTCTTTGAATTGGTAAAGCATTTTAGCTTCATAAAGCTGTCCTGCTTAGAACCTTCTGTGTTTCTGCAAGGTTTTGCATAAATTCCCCCAAACTGAACCCCTGAGTGTGTGGAGGCTGCATGTCCTCCCCGTGCTGGTGGGTTTCTTCCTGGTTCTTCAGTTTCTTTCCCCAGTCCAAAGACCTCTTGTAGGCTGTGTGGGTGGGTCTTAGGCTTGTCATGATTTATGAGTGGGTGGGGCTTGGGTTCAGTCAGTTGATTTGTGAGTAGGCGGGGCTTGGGTTCAGTCAGTTGATTTGTGAGTAGCCGGAGCTTATGGTCAGTCAGTTGATTGTGTATCACTAACACTTGGCTAAATTCCAGACTTTTTTCCATTTCTCTTCTTTTTATTCTTGCTCTTGTTTGTCTTCTCTTTTATTTTTCTCTCTTTGCCCATTTTTCATCACTTTCCCTGGTTCATCCCTCCATGCAGAGCTTTATTCATTATCATATGAAGAACTAGTTCATCCAGCACCTTAAAGGACTCTTTGCTTTGTTCCTAAGAACCTCGTGAAGAACCCTGAAGGAACCTGTTCTTCTGAGAGTACAGTTTGGGTCTAATTTGAGAGGATAAAGGAACAGTTCAGTTCAGTAAATATCCTAAAATGTAATGCTTATGAATTTTCTTTCTTTAGCTTTTCACTGGAGCTGTGAGGCTAATGTCGCTAACAAGTTAGATGAGTATTATGGCCACCAGTTTAGTGAAGTGTTTTCTGAGTCTCGAATACAGACAGAAAGATAAAGTCCCAGACAGAAATGAACTTTCTTCCTCAGCACACAGTCTGGTGTCACTCCACATCAGCGTCACACTCAGGTAGGGGCGTGGCCTAAAATCAGAGGGCGGGGCTTGAACTTTCGAAGTGTTTAAATATGATAACAGTAATGTGAATGAACCTGCAGGTTTCTTGTTGAATCGTGTTACAGAACCAGCTGATGACTCCTGAGGCGAGTGTGTGGTTTAAACGTGCACGACGATCCTGTTAGCAACATTAGCTTTAGCCTTGTAGCTTTAGTAAAACAGAACATGGCTAAGCTAATTGGGTACGTTTAGGAAAACGTTTCCTTTTTTTTGCAGAAGCATTCCTGTCACCTCAGTTCTGTCATCAATCAGCTTCAGACTGGACTCTGGAGATCCAAAGCCGAAAGACAAGTGATTCTTTCTTTAAAAAAAAACAAAAAAACAAAAACCTAAACTAAAATATGACTGTTTATGTGTGTGTGTGTGTGTGTGTGTGTGTTCTTTGTAGGCTAAACCTGCTGTTCTAGAGCAGTGTGTAATTATTCCTGTACAGTTCAGGGTGTAAATGAACTCCTCTGTATCTTCTCCTTTTTCTAATGCACGTTTCTCTTTAACTGATTCATTAATCATCTCCTAGCTTTTTTTAACCAGCACTCGACTCACGTACCTTCGCACACGAAGAGACGGCCATGAACTTTAACCTGAACGGCATGCTAACGGCGTTTAATCTGCACTTAATGAGGAAAATGTATTTCTTATTTTGCTTTGATGTGACGAATCGATGAGTTGATGAATCGATGAATCGATGAGTCAGTGAATCGATTCACTTTGTGTTTGTGATGAGAAACACTGAATGAGGGCTCTGGAGCTGTTTGGTATGTTACAGTTATGTACAAGTTTGACTTTTTTGACATTAAAATCTCTTTCAAACTTCTTGTGGACTTTTTATTGACTCTGTGCGGATGTACACAGGTTCAGATAAACAGCTTGTCCAGAAAAAAACAACACCTGAAGGAGAACGTTTCCATGTCGAGAACGAAGAGAAGAAGATGTAGCTCTGGATATTTTTGGTGATTTATGTTTATTTACAGTTATATTGTGATTCTCATCTAGAACCATGAAGATTTCTTCAGTCACCTTCCGTAGGTTCTGTGTGGAATCCTGCATTAATGTGAAGATCTCTAATGAATCTCTGGTTATAAAGCTCTGTGTAATAATGAAGCTGTTATAATGCATCATGGTGCAGGTTTAAACAAAAACACACACAGTTCTGAGAGTCAGCATTAAAAATAATCATTTATTTGGTTCATCCGTGTACTTTCTTTAACAAATTGCTGATAGGTTCCTGAAGATCTGGTGTATGTTCAGGGTCTCAGCGGTAGAAGATGAGCACCGCCGCCTCGGTTATCTGCTTACTGGCGCTCCAGCCGGCCTGTGTACCGTAACCGTCCCAGTCCAAACTGGTGAAATCACCACACTGCCTCGGTGACCCTTCAGGAAAATAGCCACCTCCTCCTATACAGGTCTACACACACACACACACACACACCCCAGAGTTTCACATTTTATTCAAGGATTATGAAGAGAGTGTGATCAGTCTGGCTTCAGCTCGTTAACTCTACAGTTTCACCACAAACCAGTCATAACTAGTAGCAACAACTAGCAACTTAACATGTGTGTTTTTAGAAATCATGGCACCCCCTGGTGGTGCTTTAGGGTCCTAACTGTCTGTTCACACCACGGACGGGAAGTAACAGCCCTGACAGACAGACGGGAACTTGTGTTGGTAAATGATTCCTCAGTTGATTCATTAACATATGCAAATGACTCGTTTGATTCAGTTCAGTTTGTAAATGACTCCCTGGGTGGTGTGTTATCGTGGTGTTTTGTGGAAGCTGCCTTCAAATTTGGGGAGAATGAGGACCTGAAATGGGCAGATGTGTTCCCATAGAGACAGACTTTATCTCGGAAGTGCCCTGGTGTCTTAATAACATTACAGTATTAATTAGACCCTAATGAATCTTCTGGTGATTTAATTTGGGTGTGAACTGAACAGGGTTCATTCTCACGTGTTCGGTGTGGCAGCTTGTGGGTTTGACTCCCAAGCAGATCGCCATGGCCGCTCTTTCCGTGTTTATGGGGCGGAATGTGATGAATCCAGGCACAGTGTTCGCTGAGGAGACATTAAGATATATATTTAAAACAATTAGAATACTCACTGTAGTATAATGACTTATTTACTGTGTTTACTTCAATTTTCATGAATAAATCTGAATATTCTCTCAAATTAGGACACGCCCCTGAGTCCCAGAATCTACTTTTTAACCCGTTTGGTTGGTAGCTGGTGTTTGAGGATGAGCTGAAAACGTGAGAACTGTGAAATAAACTCTAGCTCTGATCAGTAGATGTGCAGCTTCTTCACACTGAGTGTGTTTCATTTAGCTCCACTTTTATTTTCTATACTCCACCTCTGGCGTGGGGTCCGAACTGGTTGTGGTTAAACGTGGCATCTCCGACATCGTAGGCTACAGGAACAGTGGGGCCGTGGTTAGCAGGACAACTTCCTGCGCCGAACCTCACTGGGAATTTCTGGAATCAGGAGAAGATTGGATTAATGAAAAGACTGTAATTATACACTGTTCTACAGAGGAAAGCTAGAGGAATGTTAGGGGAACGTTAGAGGAAAGTTAGAGGAATGTTAGAGGAACGTTAGAGGAATGTTAGAGGAACGTTAGAGGAATGTTAGAGGAACGTGAGAGAAAAGTTTGGGTAACATTAAGGGAACGTTAGTGGAATGTTAGAGGAACGTTAGAGGAATGTTAGAGGAACGTTAGAGGAACGTTAGAGGAAAGTTAGAGGAATGTTAGAGGAATGTTAAAGGAATGTTAGAGGAATGTTAGGGGAACGTTAGAGGAACGTTAGGGGAATGTTAGAGGAACGTTAGAAGAATGTTAGAGGAACGTTAGGGGAATGTTAGAGTAACATTAGATGAATTTTAGGTGAATGTTAGAGGAACATTAGAGGAAAGTTAGAGGAATGTTAGAGGAACGTTAGACGAATTTTAGGGGAATGTTAGAGGAACAGAGGGGCACTGTGGCTTAGTGGTTAGCACGTTTGCCTCACACCTCTAGGGTTGGGGGTTCGATTCCCACCTCTGCCGTGTGTGTGGAGTTTGCATGTTCTCCCCGTGCCTCGGGGGTTTCCTCCGGGTACTCTGGTTTCCTCCCCCGTCCAAAGACATGCATTGTAGATTGATTGGCATCTCTAAATTGTCCGAAGTGTGTGAATGAGAGTGTGTGTGTGTGTGTGTGTGTGCGTGATGGGTTGGCACTCCTCCAGGGTGTATCCTGCCTTGATGCCCAATGACCCTGAGATAGGCACAGGCTCCCCGTGACCCGAGAATAGATCAGATAAGTGATAGACAATGAATGAATGAATGAACGTTAGAGGAACATTAGAGCATTAGAGTAGCATTAGGGGAACATATCTATAGTCTATATTAGTTGTTTATCAGCTTTTGGAGTTTAAGGACATTAAGGATTCGTGTGCTGTGTCACCTTGAAGAGATTGTAGAGGTTCCCTCCATAGCTGTTGAGGAATTTGGTATCTGTGTGGTAGCGCAGGAAGGATGTTTTTTTCCAGTCATCCACTAGCTCATTATTAGGAACGTGCCACACTGCCACGTCCTCCGCTGTGATGTAATAATACCCAGGATTCTGTGGGATAAAGCAGCAGGATGAGTGAGAGGAGGAAGAATGGTCTCTTCGTGTGGGAATGAGGTTTGTATTGAACACCGTGAGTGTGTTTATGGAGCTCCATGTTGTTATGAGTGTGAATGTGAGAATACTTTAATGATATTTCTTCCAGTCTCTCATGTATTCAGGTTTGTGTGTGGATTTATTTGGATTTGGACCTTAAAGTCATCGCTGGTTGCAGCTTCTGCAGTACCGAATGTGACTGTGTTACTCCAGGATCCATCTCCATCAGGTACGTTCGGTCTTCCACCCTGCTGACTGGACCAACGATCTCCTTTATATTAGAGAAACGTTAGAAGAGCGTTAGATAAATGTTAGAGGAGTGTTAGAAAAACATTAGATAAACGTTAGAGGAGCATTAGATGAACGTTAGAGGAGCGTGAGATAAACGTTAGAGGAGCGTTAGAGAAATGTTAGAGGAGCGTTAGATAAATGTTAGAGGAGCGTTAGATAAATGTTAGAGGAGCGTTAGATGAACGTTAGAGGAGCGTTAAATGAACGTTAGAGGAGCGTTAAATAAACGTTAGAGGAGTGTTAGATAAACGTTAGGGGAACGTTAGATAAGCGTTAGAGGAACGTTAGATAAACGTTAGAGGAGCGTTGAATGAACGTTAGAGGAGCGTTAAATAAACGTTAGAGGAGTGTTAGATAAACGTTAGGGGAACATTAGATAAACGTTAGAGGAGTGTTAGAAAAACATTAGATAAACGTTAGAGGAACGTTAGATAAATGTTAGAGGAACGTTAGATAAATGTTAGAGGAGCGTTAGATAAACGTTAGAGGAGCGTTAGATAAACGTTAGAGATGTATTAGAAAAACATTAGATTGTATTAAAATTAAGAGATGAAGCTGGAGCACTGACCGGTGGTGCATTTCCCGTACATGTTGTTCTCGTGAACGCTGGCCACCAGAGTCCATCCTCCTCCTGCAGTGGTCATGTCACAGTAGGTCTGATACACCACACCGCTCGGTGTGCTCAGGAAATAAAGACCGTCTGCAGGAACAGGGATAAAATAAATCAACCCCACCTTCCCCACTGTAGTGCTGAGTGACGCTCTGACGCTGGACTGCTTAATAAGAAGTCATTTTCACACATACCATCATTGAGTTTATATCTGTTCTTCAGCTCTTTGCAGCTCTGTGGA
>JAUCMX010000029.1:16174851-16179851 GCA_033459395.1 Hemibagrus guttatus | reverse complement strand
ATAACACTGACCCCCTCTGTTATAACTCTATATAACACTGACACTCCTCTGTTATAACTCTATATAACACTGAAATCCTCTGTTATAACTCTATATAACACTGACACTCCTCTGTTATAACGCTATATAACACTGAAATCCTCTGTTATAACTCTATATAACACTGACACTCCTCTGTTATAACGCTGTATAACACTGACACTCCTCTGTTATAACTCTATATAACACTGACACTCCTCTGTTATAACCCTATATAACACTGAAATCCTCTGTTATAACGCTATATAACACTGACACTCCTCTGTTATAACTCTATATAACACTGACACTCCTCTGTTATAACTCTATATAACACTGACACTCCTCTGTTATAACGCTGTATAACACTGACACTCCTCTGTTATAACTCTATATAACACTGACACTCCTCTGTTATAACTCTGTATAACACTGACACTCCTTTTGTTATAACTCTATATAACACTGACACTCCTCTGTTATAACTCTGTATAACACTGACACTCCTCTGTTATAACTCTGTATAACACTGACACTCCTCTGTTATAACGCTGTATAACACTGACACTCCTCTGTTATAACTCTATATAACACTGACACTCCTCTGTTATAACTCTATATAACACTGACACTCCTCTGTTATAACGCTATATAACACTGACACTCCTCTGTTATAACTCTATATAACACTGACACTCCTCTGTTATAACTCTATATAACACTGACACTCCTCTGTTATAACTCTATATAACACTGACACTCCTCTGTTATAACTCTATATCACACACTCCTCTGTTATAACTCTATATAACACTGACACTCCTCTGTTATAACTCTATATAACACTGACACTCCTCTGTTATAACTCTATATAACACTGACACTCCTCTGTTATAACTCTATATAACACTGACACTCCTCTGTTATAACTCTATATAACACTGACCTCCTCTGTTATAACCTTATAACACTGACACTCCTCTGTTATAACCTATATAACACTGACTCCTCTGTTATAACTCTATATAACACTGACACTCCTCTGTTATAACGCTTATAACACTGACTCCTCTGTTATAACTCTATATAACACTGACCTCCTCTGTTATAACCTTATAACACTGACACTCCTCTGTTATAACTCTATATAACACTGACCTCCTCTGTTATAACTCTGTATAACACTGACACTCCTCTGTTATAACTCTATATAACACTGACACTCCTCTGTTATAACTCTGTATAACACTGACACTCCTCTGTTATAACTCTGTATAACACTGACGCTCCTCTGTTATAACTCTGTATAACACTGACACTCCTCTGTTATAACTCTGTATAACACTGACACTCCTCTGTTATAACTCTTATAACACTGACACTCCTCTGTTATAACTCTATATAACACTGACACTCCTCTGTTATAACTCTTATAACACTGACACTCCTCTGTTATAACTCTTATAACACTGACGCTCCTCTGTTATAACTCTTATAACACTGACCTCCTCTGTTATAACTCTGTATAACACTGACACTCCTCTGTTATAACTCTTATAACATTGACACTCCTCTGTTATAACTCTATATACACTGACACTCCTCTGTTATAACTCTATATAACACTGACACTCCTCTGTTATAACTCTATATAACACTGACACTCCTCTGTTATAACTCTATATAACACTGACCTCCTCTGTTATAACTCTATATAACACTGACCTCCTCTGTTATAACTCTATATAACACTGACACTCCTCTGTTATAACCTTATAACACTGACCTCCTCTGTTATAACTCTATATAACACTGACGCTCCTCTGTTATAACTCTATATAACACTGACACTCCTCTGTTATAACCTTATAACACTGACTCCTCTGTTATAACTCTATATAACACTGACCTCCTCTGTTATAACCTGTATAACACTGACACTCCTCTGTTATAACTCTTATAACACTGACCTCCTCTGTTATAACTCTGTATAACACTGACACTCCTCTGTTATAACTCTTATAACACTGACACTCCTCTGTTATAACTCTTATAACACTGACACTCCTCTGTTATAACTCTGTATAACACTGACCTCCTCTGTTATAACTCTGTATAACACTGACACTCCTCTGTTATAACTCTGTATAACACTGACACTCCTCTGTTATAACTCTGTATAACACTGACACTCCTCTGTTATAACTCTATATAACACTGACACTCCTCTGTTATAACTCTATATAACACTGACACTCCTCTGTTATAACTCTATATAACACTGACGCTCCTCTGTTATAACTCTATATAACACTGACGCTCCTCTGTTATAACTCTATATAACACTGACACTCCTCTGTTATAACTCTGTATAACACTGACACTCCTCTGTTATAACTCTATATAACACTGACACTCCTCTGTTATAACTCTATATAACACTGACACTCCTCTGTTATAACTCTATATAACACTGACACTCCTCTGTTATAACTCTATATAACACTGACGCTCCTCTGTTATAACTCTATATAACACTGACGCTCCTCTGTTATAACTCTATATAACACTGACGCTCCTCTGTTATAACTCTATATAACACTGACGCTCCTCTGTTATAACTCTATATAACACTGACACTCCTCTGTTATAACTCTATATAACACTGACGCTCCTCTGTTATAACTCTGTATAACACTGACCTCCTCTGTTATAACTCTATATAACACTGACGCTCCTCTGTTATAACTCTATATAACACTGACGCTCCTCTGTTATAACTCTGTATAACACTGACGCTCCTCTGTTATAACTCTGTATAACACTGACACTCCTCTGTTATAACTCTGTATAACACTGACCTCCTCTGTTATAACTCTATATAACACTGACGCTCCTCTGTTATAACTCTATATAACACTGACACTCCTCTGTTATAACTCTGTATAACACTGACACTCCTCTGTTATAACTCTATATAACACTGACGCTCCTCTGTTATAACTCTATATAACACTGACGCTCCTCTGTTATAACTCTATATAACACTGACGCTCCTCTGTTATAACTCTATATAACACTGACACTCCTCTGTTATAACTCTATATAACACTGACGCTCCTCTGTTATAACTCTATATAACACTGACGCTCCTCTGTTATAACTCTATATAACACTGACGCTCCTCTGTTATAACTCTATATAACACTGACGCTCCTCTGTTATAACTCTATATAACACTGACGCTCCTCTGTTATAACTCTATATAACACTGACGCTCCTCTGTTATAACTCTATATAACACTGACGCTCCTCTGTTATAACTCTATATAACACTGACGCTCCTCTGTTATAACTCTATATAACACTGACGCTCCTCTGTTATAACGCTGTATAACACTGACGCTCCTCTGTTATAACTCTATATAACACTGACGCTCCTCTGTTATAACTCTGTATAACACTGACACTCCTCTGTTATAACTCTGTATAACACTGACGCTCCTCTGTTATAACTCTGTATAACACTGACGCTCCTCTGTTATAACTCTGTATAACACTGACGCTCCTCTGTTATAACTCTATATAACACTGACGCTCCTCTGTTATAACTCTATATAACACTGACGCTCCTCTGTTATAACTCTATATAACACTGACGCTCCTCTGTTATAACTCTATATAACACTGACGCTCCTCTGTTATAACTCTGTATAACACTGACCTCCTCTGTTATAACTCTGTATAACACTGACGCTCCTCTGTTATAACTCTGTATAACACTGACGCTCCTCTGTTATAACTCTGTATAACACTGACGCTCCTCTGTTATAACTCTGTATAACACTGACGCTCCTCTGTTATAACTCTGTATAACACTGACCTCCTCTGTTATAACTCTATATAACACTGACGCTCCTCTGTTATAACTCTTATAACACTGACGCTCCTCTGTTATAACTCTATATAACACTGACGCTCCTCTGTTATAACTCTGTATAACACTGACTCCTCTGTTATAACTCTATATAACACTGACGCTCCTCTGTTATAACTCTGTATAACACTGACACTCCTCTGTTATAACTCTATATAACACTGACGCTCCTCTGTTATAACTCTATATAACACTGACGCTCCTCTGTTATAACTCTATATAACACTGACACTCCTCTGTTATAACTCTATATAACACTGACGCTCCTCTGTTATAACTCTATATAACACTGACGCTCCTCTGTTATAACTCTATATAACACTGACGCTCCTCTGTTATAACTCTGTATAACACTGACGCTCCTCTGTTATAACTCTGTATAACACTGACGCTCCTCTGTTATAACTCTGTATAACACTGACACTCCTCTGTTATAACTCTATATAACACTGACGCTCCTCTGTTATAACTCTATATAACACTGACGCTCCTCTGTTATAACTCTATATAACACTGACGCTCCTCTGTTATAACTCTATATAACACTGACACTCCTCTGTTATAACTCTGTATAACACTGACACTCCTCTGTTATAACTCTGTATAACACTGACGCTCCTCTATTATAACTCTGTATAACACTGACGCTCCTCTGTTATAACTCTATATAACACTGACGCTCCTCTGTTATAACTCTGTATAACACTGACGCTCCTCTGTTATAACTCTATATAACACTGACGCTCCTCTGTTATAACTCTATATAACACTGACACTCCTCTGTTATAACTCTATATAACACTGACGCTCCTCTGTTATAACTCTATATAACACTGACGCTCCTCTGTTATAACTCTATATAACACTGACGCTCCTCTGTTATAACTCTATATAACACTGACGCTCCTCTGTTATAACTCTATATAACACTGACGCTCCTCTGTTATAACTCTATATAACACTGACGCTCCTCTGTTATAACTCTATATAACACTGACGCTCCTCTGTTATAACTCTATATAACACTGACGCTCCTCTGTTATAA
>JAUCMX010000029.1:16157351-16169851 GCA_033459395.1 Hemibagrus guttatus | reverse complement strand
AACGCTCCTCTAACGTTTATCTCACGCTCCTCTAACGTTCATCTAATGCTCCTCTAACGTTTAAATTTTAAAATTGTTTTTTTCTAACACTCCTCTAACATTTATCTAACGCTCCTCTAACATTTCTCTAACGCTCCTCTAACGTTTATCTCACGCTCCTCTAACGTTCATCTAATGCTCCTCTAACGTTTATCTAACGTTTTTCTAACACTCCTCTAACATTTATCTAACGCTCCTTTTAACATTTCTCTAATTTTAACGTTTATCTACGCTCCAAGTTTAGCAAGCTCCTGGAAGATCTAACGTAAAACCCCCTCTAACATGGATCCCGGAGTCTTCAAAAGTTTTACAAAATTAAGGAGACTTGGCCCGAAGGGGGGAAACCAACGATGATGGAAGGTCCAAACCAATACATTCGGTACTGCAGAAGCTGAATACAGAGAGACTTGAAGGAAATATCAATTTAAATACACACAAATTCAAAAACTGGAAAAACAAAAAACCCCAAAAAAGGGGCTCCATAAACACACTCACGGTGTTCAATACAAACCTCATTCCCACACGAAGAGACCATTCTTCCTCCTCTCACTCATCCTGCTGCTTTATCCCACAGAATCCTGGGTATTATTACATCACAGCGGAGGACGTGGCAGTGTGGCACGTTCCTAATAATGAGCTAGTGGATGACTGGAAAAAAACATCCTTCCTGCGCTACCACACAGATACCAAATTCCTCAACAGCTATGGAGGAAACCTCTACAATCTCTTCAAGGTGACACAGCACACGAATCCTTAATGTCCTTAAACTCCAAAAGCTGATAAACAACTAATATAGACTATAGATATGTTCCCCTAATGCTACTCTAATGCTCTAATGTTCCTCTAACGTTCCCCAACATTCCCCCTAACGTTCCTCTAATGTTCTCCTAATGCTCCTGTAATATTCCTCTAATGTTCCTCTAACGTTCCTCTAACGTTATTCTAATGCTCTGTAATGTTCCTCTAACATTCCTCTAACGTTCCTCTAACATTCCTCTAACTTTCCTCTAACGTTCCCCTAACATTCCTCTAGCTTTCCTCTGTAGAACAGTGTATAGTTACAGTCTTTTCATTAATCCAATCTTCTCCTGATTCCAGAAATTCCCAGTGAGGTTCGGCGCAGGAAGTTGTCCTGCTAACCACGGCCCCACTGTTCCTGTAGCCTACGATGTCGGAGATGCCACGTTTAACCACAACCAGTTCGGACCCCACGCCAGAGGTGGAGTATAGAAAATAAAAGTGGAGCTAAATGAAACACACTCAGTGTGAAGAAGCTGCACATCTACTGATCAGAGCTAGAGTTTATTTCACAGTTCTCACGTTTTCAGCTCATCCTCAAACACCAGCTACCAACCAAACGGGTTAAAAAGTAGATTCTGGGACTCAGGGGCGTGTCCTAATTTGAGAGAATATTCAGATTTATTCATGAAAATTGAAGTAAACACAGTAAATAAGTCATTATACTACAGTGAGTATTCTAATTGTTTTAAATATATATCTTAATGTCTCCTCAGCGAACACTGTGCCTGGATTCATCACATTCCGCCCCATAAACACGGAAAGAGCGGCCATGGCGATCTGCTTGGGAGTCAAACCCACAAGCTGCCACACCGAACACGTGAGAATGAACCCTGTTCAGTTCACACCCAAATTAAATCACCAGAAGATTCATTAGGGTCTAATTAATACTGTAATGTTATTAAGACACCAGGGCACTTCCGAGATAAAGTCTGTCTCTATGGGAACACATCTGCCCATTTCAGGTCCTCATTCTCCCCAAATTTGAAGGCAGCTTCCACAAAACACCACGATAACACACCACCCAGGGAGTCATTTACAAACTGAACTGAATCAAACGAGTCATTTGCATATGTTAATGAATCAACTGAGGAATCATTTACCAACACAAGTTCCCGTCTGTCTGTCAGGGCTGTTACTTCCCGTCCGTGGTGTGAACAGACAGTTAGGACCCTAAAGCACCACCAGGGGGTGCCATGATTTCTAAAAACACACATGTTAAGTTGCTAGTTGTTGCTACTAGTTATGACTGGTTTGTGGTGAAACTGTAGAGTTAACGAGCTGAAGCCAGACTGATCACACTCTCTTCATAATCCTTGAATAAAATGTGAAACTCTGTGTGTGTGTGTGTGTGTGTGTGTGTGTGTGTGTAGACCTGTATAGGAGGAGGTGGCTATTTTCCTGAAGGGTCACCGAGGCAGTGTGGTGATTTCACCAGTTTGGACTGGGACGGTTACGGTACACAGGCCGGCTGGAGCGCCAGTAAGCAGATAACCGAGGCGGCGGTGCTCATCTTCTACCGCTGAGAGAACGTTCCTGATCCAGCAGCTCACCATTCTTTAGGAACAGGCTGAGAATCATGCAGCAGTTTGTACTAAATCTCCTGCATTGTGCTGCATTATTACACGCTTATAAACACTGCCTTATCTGATGTAAACAGGGTTACGCGTTTTTTTCTGTATTCTGTCTTTCTGCTAATTAATGCTGAAGGTTCATTATCTGAATTAATACATTTCTGAGCATCACTGCTGTGTGTTGTGAATCATATCAGTGATTGGTGTACAGAAAGCTTGAGCAGTAAACTTGCTGAGGTCTGTCTTAACGATTCAGAAGAACAATGATTCTGTTTACAAGAACAACTGACCATAACATCACCTCCTCTCCAGTGCTCACTGTACTGACAAATGAAGTGAAACAGACTTAATGTCTGATTAGTCAGCCTGTTAATGAGGAATGACGTCATAAGCACATTTCCTGTCTTGCTCTCATTAATAAATAGTGTAATTACTCCACCTCAAGCTGCCATGTGTCTGTAAAATACACACAGCATTAATATAATACACCATTTGTACCTTTCTGCTTATTTTATATTCACTTCAGCAGCCAGATCGTGTGTGTGTGTGTGTGTGTGTGTGTGTGTAAATCAGCACCACTGGACCGAACCCCGGCGGTTTATTTACTCTGAGGCGCGTCACCTGCCACATGAGCCTCGCGAGTTCCTCTCCAGTTGGAGGAGGAACCGGAAGTGTGTACCGTGGATGGGAAAAAAAGGGAAAAACAAGAAATCTGGGGAAGTGGAAAAGCAGGAGGGAGTCTCGGTGGACGATATGGGATCTAAATACCACCATGGACCCGTTATTCTGGCATTAATCGCGGTGATTCTCGCCGTTTCCGTATCCGCTATCCGGTCAGAGCTGGTCTGTAAGTAAACACCGTGCACGCGCGCTTCCTAAATCCACAGCACCGTGTGAAATACTTCACATTTATACACACACTTATTAATATCGAGCGGTTTATCGGTGTTACAGAAGAATAAATGAGCGATTTCAACCTCTGAACCCTTAACCTGCGCGCTTGGTAGCTGGGGTAGTGACGTCACACACGATGCCGGAAGTGTATTTCCGCATTCACGTCAGTCACTCCGAATAATTCACTTTTCTAAAGATTTCCAGCGACTCTGTAGCGCACAGTAAAGTCTAGTCTCGTGTGTTATAACTGTTTATGTTTGTTCCTCATAAAACTGGAGCTAAAGGCGTTTCCATAGCAACGTACCCCGAGTTTATCCTGTACGCTGTTGCTTTAAAAAACTTCATTTCCCACAATCCCCCGCACTTTCGAGCTTTCATTACTTGTAAGTGTTAGCTTGGTTTTAGAGAAAGCTGTAGTATTTAGCTAAGATGGTGTTACTGACAGCTTTAAATGTGTCTGGAGCTTCACACAGGAGCGGGTTAGCCTCAGTAACTGCACACACACACACACACACACACACACTGGGGAAGCTAACAGATAAAGAAGTGCACGAAACAGTACATGTTGTCTGCTTAGGGAGCCTGTGTAGGGAGCTCAGTCCTGAATAGAACACAGCCACATTAATATATATGATTATGTGCGTGTGTGTGTGTGTGTGTGTGTGTGTGTGTGTGTGTCTGTGTGTCTCAGATGGATTAGTAAAAGCATGTGACTGTATGAAACCCTTCAGTTCTTTGCTCTTTATTTGAGGGAATTAAATGAAAGCTGCTGTTCTACTTAGAAAATGTCAGAAACTCAGAGAGAGCCATGACCTTTACTCTCATAGTACACACACACACACACACACACACACACACACACACACACACACACACAGCTCGTTAAGAACATCACATTCCGTAGTAATCTCTCTGTGTGAAAGTGTTGATGTTTTCTGTTAAGAGAATTATTTATATAACACAATTAAATCAAAACCTGTTGAATCTGATCAGCCAATCAGAAGCTGCCTTGTGTGTGATGTCATCACTCGTTTAACTGGTTTCCTGTTCCAGTGTCGCGTCCCAGTCAAAGAACTCCAGTGCTGAAGATGGACGAAGCTTTTCTCACCGTCCTGAACGAGATTCAGAGCGATCTGATCCTCTCTGTACTGTCTGACCTCTGTTATCAGGTTACACACACCTCACATACACACACATATACACAAACATATATTCACACACTGCAAACACACACACACACACACACACACACACACACACACACACACACACAGGGTCAGGCAAGAGCACTGACACTCTCTCTCTCTGTGTGTGTGTGTATGTGTGTGTATGTGTGTGTGTGTGTGTGTGTGTATGTGTGTGTATGTGTGTGTATGTGTGTATGTGTGTATGTGTGTGTATGTGTGTGTATGTGTGTTGTGTGTGTGTGTGTGTGTGTGTGTGTGTGTGTACAGTGTTTTCCACAGCCAGTGGGTGTTGTGCCCTCAGTATCAGGACCTGGGAATTTTTCAGCAGTGATCTTCACAGTGAGCACACAACACACACTAACACTCCAGCTGAACAGCACACCGGCCAACACTGAGCTCTGCAGGTCAGCTATACACACCTGTGTGTGTGTGTGTGTGTGTGTGTGTGTGTGTGTGTGTGTGAGTTCAGTAATAATCCTAACAATTATAAATGATGTATATATTTCTGACACTGTATGTGTATTGTGTGTGTGTGTGTGTGTGTGTGTGTGTGTGTGTGTGTAACGGCACCACAGAGTGAACTTCCACTTCGGGGAGCAGGGGAACTATTCACTCTGGGTCAAGAACCTGAACGACCCACAACACATCAACTGTACCATCGTCACCATCACAGAACCCATCAACAGCTCACTGCGTAAGACTCAGACATCAGACAGCTCACATAGATCGGACAGCTCACATAGATCGGACAGCTCACATAGATCGGACAGTTCACATAGATCGGACAGCTCATATAGATTGGACAGCTCACATAGATTGGACAGCTCATATAGATTGGACAGCTCACATAGATTGGACAGCTCATATAGATTGGACAGCTCACATAGATTGGACAGCTCATATAGATTGGACAGTTCACATAGATTGGACAGTTCACATAGATTGGACAGTTCACATAGATCGGACAGTTCACATAGATCGGACAGTTCACATAGATCGGACAGTTCACATAGATCGGACAGTTCACATAGATCGGACAGCTCATATAGATTGGACAGCTCACATAGATCGGACAGCTCACATAGATCGGACAGTTCACATAGATCGGACAGCTCATATAGATTGGACAGCTCACATAGATCGGACAGCTCACATAGATCGGACAGCTCATATAGATCGGACAGTTCACATAGATCGGACAGTTCACATAGATCGGACAGCTCATATAGATCGGACAGCTCACATAGATTGGACAGCTCATATAGATTGGACAGCTCACATAGATCGGACAGCTCAGATGTTAGACAGCTCACATACGTCGGACAGCTCATACATCAGACAGTTCAGACATCAGACACACACACACATTATAAATATCTACAGTGAGGGAAAGGATGATTTGACCCCTGCTGATTTTGTACGTTTGTCCACTGACGAGGAAATGACCAGTCCATCATTTTAATGGAGGTTTATTTGAACAGTGAGAGACAGAAGAACAAAACAATCCAGAAACACACATTTCAGGAAAGTTCTACATCAGCATTGTGATGAGTGAAATAAGTGTTTGATCCCTTCACAGAACATGACTTAGTACTTGGTGCAAAACCCTTGTTGGTGATCACAGAGGTCAGACGTTTCTTGTAGTTGACCACCAGGTTTGGACACATCTCAGGAGGGATTCCGTCCCAGTCCTCTTTGCAGATCCTCTCCAAGTCATTAAGGTCTCGAGGCTGTTGTTTGGCAACTCGAACCTTCAGCTCCCTCCACAGATTGTCTATGGGATTAGGGTCTGGACACTGGCCAGGCCACTCCAGGACCTTAATGTTCTTCTTCTTGAGCCTCTTTGTTGCCTTGGCCGTGTGTTTTGGGTCATTGTCCTTCTGGAATAGCCATCACGACACATTTTTAATGCCCTGGCTGAGGGAAGGAAGTTCTCACCCAAGATTTGACAGGACATGGCTCCGTCCATCGTCCCTTTGATGCGGTGCAGTTGTCCTGTCCCCTTAGCAGAAAAACACTTCCAAAGCATAATGTGTCCACCTCCATGTTTGACGGTGGGGACGGTGTTCTTGGGGTCATTGTTAGCATTCCTCCTCCTCCAAACACGGCGAGTTGAGTTGATGGCGAAGAGCTCAACACTTTCACCCAGTTCTCCTCTGAATCATTCAGATGTTCATTGGCTTCAGAAGAGCCTGGACATGTGCTTTCTTCAGCAGGGGGACCTTGTGGGTGCTGCAGGATTTCAGTCCTTCACGGTGTAGTGTGTTATTGTTTTCTTGGTGATTATGGTCCCAGCTGCCTTGAGATCATTCACAACATCCTCCCGTGTGGTTCTGTGCTGATTCCTCACCGTTCTCATGATCACTGAAACTCCAGGAGGTGAGATCTTGCATGGAGCCCCAGACCGAGGGAGACTGACCGGTATTGTGTGTTTCTTCCATTTGTGTATAATCGCACCACCTGTGGTCACCTTCTCACCAAGCTGCTTGGCGATGGTCTCGTAGCCCATTCCAGCCGTGTGTAGGTCTACAGCCTCGTCCCTGACATCCCTGGACAGCTCTGTGGTCTTGGCCATGGTGCAGAGTTTGGAATCTGATTGATTGATTGCTTCTGTGGACAGGTGTCTTTTACACAGGTAACAAGCTGAGATGAGGAGCACGCCCTTTAAGAGAGTCTCAGCTTGTTACCTGTATAAAGACACCTGGGAAATCTCGCTGATTGAGAGGAGATCAAACACTTATTTCACTCATCACAATGCTGATGTAGAACTTTCCTGAAATGTGTGTTTCTGGATTGTTTTGTTCTTCTGTCTCTCACTGTTCAAATAAACCTCCATTAAAATGATGGACTGGTCATTTCCTCGTCAGTGGACAAACGTACAAAATCAGCAGGGGTCAAATCATCCTTTCCCTCACTGTAGATATTTATAATGTGTGTGTGTCTGATGTCTGAACAATTATTTGTGTGTGTGTGTGTGTGTGTGTGTGTGTGTGTGTTTAGCTCTGCTCATTGCGTTGGTGGTGTGTGGAGCAGTGTGTGTGCTGGCTGCAGTGTGGAGTTCAGTGATGAGGTGAGACAAGAGTGTGAGTTTAATTTCTCACAGGCACACACACAGACACACACACAGACACACACACAGACACACACACAGACACACACACAGACACACACACACACAGGCCAGAGATCAGATTTCTGTTGAAGTTTTTATTAAACACTGATGCGGTGATGTGTACATTCTCAGTGGAAGGTGTGTGTGTGTGTGTGTGTGTGTGTGTGTGTGTGTGTGTGTGGTTTCAGGCTGAACTTTGTCAGGAATCTTGTCCTGCGTTTAGGGAGCAGCATGGAGGCTGAGAGACTCATCAACTCTGTGAGACTCTTTCACTCTTTCATCTCTGTATCTGTTCATCATTTCTTCATCAATCTTCACTACTGTTCAACTGTGTGTGTGTGTGTGTGTGTGTGTGTGTGTGTGTGTGTGTGTGTGTAGGATCTCGGCTCTCCAAGCAGAATTGTGGAATCCACTGAATCCATCACTCCTCCCACCACTGGGAGACGCCTCCGCTCGGTAGACACATTCAGAGGGTGAGAGACAGATGGACAGAGAGACAGACAGAGAGAGAGAGAGAGAGAGACAGACAGACAGAGAGAGAGAGACAGACAAATAGAGAGAGAGAGACAGACAAACAGACAGTGATACTAGAGAGATAGACAGAGAGAGACAGACAGAGATACAGAGAGATAGACAGAGAGAGACAGAAAGACAGACAGATACAGAGAGATACAGTGATACAGAGAGAGAGACAGACAGTGAGAGAGACAAACAGAGAGAGAGACAGACAGACAGAAAGTGAGAGACAGAGAGACAGACAGTCAGTCAGACTGAGAGAGACACAGTAAGAAAGTCAGACAGATCCAGAGAGACAGACAGAGATACAGAGAGAGCGAGACAGACAGAGGTACAGAGAGAGCGAGACAGACAGAGGTACAGAGAGAGCGAGACAGACAGAGGTACAGAGAGAGCGAGACAGACAGAGGTACAGAGAGAGCGAGACAGACAGAGGTACAGAGAGAGCGAGACAGACAGAGGTACAGAGAGAGCGAGACAGACAGAGGTACAGAGAGAGCGAGACAGACAGAGGTACAGAGAGACAGATACAGAGAGAGAGAGAGAGGGAGAGAGACAGACAGATAGAAATACTCAAATATGACATTTGACACATGTCCCTCTTTCCTTGCCATTCCTGTTTAAAAAAACGTGTGTGTGTGTGTGTGTGTGTGTGTGTGTGTGTGTGTGTGTGTGTGTGTGTGTGTAGGTTTGCACTGGTGATTATGGTGTTTGTGAATTATGGAGGAGGACGTTACTGGTTTTTTCGACACCAGAGCTGGAACGGTCAGAACCCTCTCTCTTCTCTTCGCTTTCTTTCATCCTTTCATTTCTTTTTTTTCCCCACCTCTTTCTTTCTTTCTTTCTTTCTTTCTTTCTTTCTTTCTTTCTTTCTTTCTTTCTTTCTTTCTTTCTTTCTTTCTTTCTTTCTTTCTTTCTTTCTTTCTTTCTTTCTTTCTTTCTTTCTTTCTTTCTAGTGGTGTGGTGTGGTGTGTGTGTGTGTGTGTGTGTGTGCGGTGATTGAGATCATACCTCAGGATGTGTGTTTTCTCTCTGCAGGACTCACGGTGGCTGATCTTGTCTTTCCCTGGTAAGGTCTCACAGGGTGTGTGTGTGTGTGTGTGTGTGTGTGTGTGTAGATGGACCTGATGTTAACTGCAGGTCCTCGTCCTCTCCTCCTCTGTAGGTTTGTGTTCATTATGGGGACGTCCGTGTCTCTGTCCCTCAGCGGGTCTCTGGCTCGTGGACTGAGATGTTCTCGTCTGTTGATGAGAATCTGTTGGAGGAGTTTACTGCTCTTCATCATCGGAGTCTTCATCATCAACCCCACTTACTGCAGTGGCCCTCGTGAGTCTCTCCTCTCCTCCTCTCCTCATCTCCTCATCTCCTTCTCTCCTCTATAACGTACCTAAAAATATGACTTGTAGATCTTCCTGTTCAAGTCTGTGTGTGTGTGTGTGTGTGTGTGTAGTCTCCTGGGAAACTCTCCGTATTCCAGGTGTACTACAGCGGCTGGCGTTTACATACCTGATCGTGGCCGTGCTGGATGTTCTGACCACTCGAGCTGGACTTGGCAGAGCGACTGCAGTGAGTCACACTGAGGAAACTTTAACACTTTTATTTAAGGGATTTTTAAAGAAATACAGGAGGAGGAGGATGATGATGATGATGATGATGATGATGATGATCGGTCTGGGAAATAAATCAAAAAGGGAGCATGGAAAAGAGGGAATGAAGGAGGATGAGTGAAGCTTAGGAGTGTGTGTGTGTGTGTGTTAGTATCTTTGTGTTTGTGTGTGTACATGTCGTGCTCATGTGCGTGCGTGCGTGTGTGCGTGTGCGTGTGTGTCTGCCTTCGTGTGTGTGTGTCTGCGTCTTTGTGCGTGTGTGTGCGTATCTCCGTGTGTGTGTGCGCGTGTGTCTGTGTGTGTGTGCACTTATCTGCGTGTGTGTGTGCGTGTGTGTTTTTTTTCAGGATGTCTGGTGGTTTCTGATTCATGAGCTGCTGGTCTGTTGGCCAGCATGGGTGTGTGTGTTGATGCTGGAAACACTGTCTCTGTGTCTGACCTTCCTGCTGCCGGTACCGAACTGCCCGAGGTGAGACCCTTACAGAACCCGGGTTCTAGCACTAACACAGAACCTGAACTGTGCTGGAGCGAATCCCTCTCCACTCCACTGTGTACATGATGAACTGCTCTGCTCCTTTCCCGTGCTGGATTTAATTCTGGATCTAAACTCCAGAGGGTTCGGGATCTTTATCCTGGACTCTGGGATCAGAGACTTTGCAGACGTGAGGAATGGCTGAGGAAGCTCCTGTGGAGGTTCTGTTGCGCTCTCTGCTTCTTGTATCTGCTGAAATTTACATCACCGTTGATTTTCCATCACGCTTTCCTCCCACAGCGGCGTAAACTCAAGTTCTTTACCTTAGAGTCGAATTCAGTGTTATAGAATCAGAACCTGGTTAAATTCTGCTTCCGTTCGGGTCAGGAACGTTCCGGAGACGCTCCAGTCTCAGTCCAGAGGAATATAAAGACATGAGAATATTTAGAGGTATAAATGTCCCGGTGTTCAGCTGAGGGATTAACACTGTGGTGATGAAGAACATCTCTCTCACCCAGACCTGCTGTTTACACTGTAGTACAGGTCACTGCTCCTGACGGTGTGTTTTGGGGGTACTTTTGGATGTTTTGGGGTATTTTGGAAGAGAGTATGTGTAGATTGTGTTTTTCAGGGTGTTTTTTTAGGGTGTTTGGGGTATTTAGGGTGTTTGGGGTATTTAGGGTGTTTGGGGTATTTAGGGTGTTTATGTAGGAGGTGTTTAGGGTGTTTGGGGTATTTGTGGTGTTTATGTAGGAGGTGTTTAGGG
This sequence comes from Hemibagrus guttatus, assembly GCA_033459395.1. Classification (NCBI taxonomy): domain Eukaryota; kingdom Metazoa; phylum Chordata; class Actinopteri; order Siluriformes; family Bagridae; genus Hemibagrus; species Hemibagrus guttatus. The sequence goes on along the minus strand of JAUCMX010000029.1, from coordinate 16,158,886 downwards.
TGTTTGGGGTATTTAGGGTGTTTGGGGTATTTGTGTTGTTTATGCAGGAGGTGTTTGGGGTATTTAGGGTGTTTGGGGTATTTGTGGTGTTTATGTAGGAGGTGTTTAGGGTGTTTGGGGTATTTGTGGTGTTTATGTAGGAGGTGTTTAGGGTGTTTGGGGTATTTAGGGTGTTTATGTAGGAGGTGTTTGGGGTATTTAGGGTGTTTGGGGTATTTGTGGTGTTTATGTAGGAGGTGTTTGGGGTATTTAGGGTGTTTATGTAGGAGGTGTTTGGGGTATTTAGGGTGTTTGGGGTATTTGTGGTGTTTATGTAGGAGGTGTTTAGGGTGTTTGGGGTATTTGTGATGTTTATGCAGGAAGTGTTTAGGGTGTTTGGGGTATTTAGGGTGTTTGGGGTATTTGTGGTGTTTATGTAGGAGGTGTTTAGGGTGTTTGGGGTATTTAGGGTGTTTGGGGTATTTGTGGTGTTTATGTAGGAGGTGTTTAGGGTGTTTGGGGTATTTAGGGTGTTTGGGGTATTTGTGGTGTTTATGTAGGAGGTGTTTAGGGTGTTTGGGGTATTTAGGGTGTTTGGGGTATTTGTGGTGTTTATGTAGGAGGTGTTTAGGGTGTTTGGGGTATTTAGGGTGTTTGGGGTATTTGTGGTGTTTATGTAGGAGGTGTTTAGGGTGTTTGGGGTATTTAGGGTGTTTGGGGTATTTGTGGTGTTTATGTAGGAGGTGTTTAGGGTGTTTGGGGTATTTAGGGTGTTTGGGGTATTTGTGGTGTTTATGTAGGAGGTGTTTAGGGTGTCTCAGGGTGTATGTTTTTGAGTCTTTAAGAGGTTTCTGTGGAATACAGGATTACACAGAGACTTTGTTGGAGTTGCTGTCCATGGTGCTGAAGTGCTCCTTTGCTCAGTGCTTTACTCAGTCTCGACTCTTTTTGCCTCCTGTAGTGGATCCTGTGGCTTCAAAAAAATCTTTGTCTTTGGGTTTGGTTTATTGTAGGGTTTAGGGATTGATTGTAGGGTTTAGGGGTTGATTTGTAGGGTCTAGGGATTGATTGTAGGGTTTAGGGGGTTGATTGTAGGGTTTAGAGGTTTATTATAGGATTTAGAGGTTTATTGTAGGGTTTAGGGGGTTGATTGTAGGGTCTAGGGGGTTTATTGTAGGGTCTAGGGGGTTTATTGTAGGGTCTAGGGGGTTGATTGTAGGGTTTAGAGGGTTCATTGTAGGGTCTTTGGGGTTGATTGTAGGATTTAGAGGTTGATTGTAGGGTTTAGAGGTTTATTATAGGATTTAGAGGTTTATTGTAGGGTTTAGGGGGGTTGATTGTAGGGTCTAGGGGGGTTTATTGTAGGGTCTAGGGGGTTTATTGTAGGGTCTAGGGATTGATTGTAGGGTCTAGGGGGTTGATTGTAGGGTTTAGAGGGTTCATTGTAGGGTCTATGGGGTTGATTGTAGGGTTTAGGGGTTGATTGTAGGGTCTAGGGGTTGATTTGTAGGGTTTAGGTGTAGGGATTCATTTATTGTAGGGTTTAGGGGTTGATT
>JAUCMX010000029.1:16104851-16152351 GCA_033459395.1 Hemibagrus guttatus | reverse complement strand
AATTCACGCTGAAGGTCCGAGGTGTTGGTGTGAATGTACAGTATTTTCGCTTTTATACGTCTTCATCTTTAAAATTGACAACTGATCTGTTTGTTTGTTTGTTTTACTTTATAAAAAAAAGTTTCATCTCATTTTTATTTGACTTTGGAAGTAAAAGATCATTTTGTGCTGATATATAAATAAAGAAGGAAGTGTTCATTATTTCCCTTGAATGAATCTTTTCCCATTAAAACAGGATTTCTCAATAAACCTGTGTTCCCAGCGCTGGCCATGATCGGATTTATTCCACACCACATATTTCATAGCTCCAGCACTTTTTTGTAACGAGACTTGAACGACGTTTCTTTTCTCTTTTTAAAATATATTCCTGATGCTATTATATATTAATAATAATTTAACAGAAAAAAAAATGTAAATAATGTATTTGGGGCTAAAAATATAAGAGAATATAAGTGATGATTACAAAATGTAAAATCTACATCTCAAAACACTTCATATTTTTATTTCAATAAATAAAGTCTAGTGAAATTTAATGGTGAATTTTTCCACAATACTGAACATGTGAAATATTGTAAAAAAAAATAAATAAATAAAAAAGTGTAAAAACTGGGATTAAAAGGAGTTCTACTGAATGAGTTACATCGATTTTTATACTTTTAAAAGATTTTCAAACCAACATCAAATACTTCAATTATATAATAATTAAAAACTATTTATAATTAAATTCGGCGTGAAATACATTTATTTTATTGTTAATTCATGTTTATTTTCACCTCAGAGGATGAGACAGGGTGACTTTGTACTGCGCATGTGCGGAAACGCGTCTACTTGTCTGGCAGTGTCCAGCATTTATACCGCGGCAGTTTCGCGCATGCGCAGTACACATCGCGTTTACATTACGGTCCCTTTAAGACACCGAGCGAGGCGACGCAGTGACACGCATGCGCATAAAAGCAGGCAGTTTGTCCATGACGTGTCCGGAAGTGTAGTGAGGAAGTACCGGAGCGTTAAACAGCAGGTTGTTGTTAAAGATGAAGCGCTGAGGTTATTATATACACTGGGTTTTTTTTTCTTTTTTTACAAAAAATTACCCCGATCTCCTTACTCACCAAGCGCGTGCTAAGGAAGAGACGTCATTCACCATGATGTCAGAATGCGACCCCATCGACACCGAGAGCGCGAGCGCAGTGTTCAGCGAGAGCCGCGTCCCGGAGCCGGGGTTACTGCGCGCGCTGCCCGGTGGGGCTCAGCGGGTCTGCGGCTCCACAGAGTCCGTGCTCACGGAGCTGGAGGCGGAGGATGAAGATGAGGAGGAAGACGCGCTGCTGTTACCGGGACCAGCGACCGGCGGCTCGGCCTCATCCTCCCCGGTACGCGCCGCCTGGGACAAGAGATCCAGACGGAACCGGCACAGCTCCTCCTCGGATAAAGAGAACCTGGCTTCTCCCGGTGAGAACACACACACACACACTTGCACTCTGTTACTCAGATTATTCCCGGTTGGGTTTTGTTCAGACATAAAATATCTTAAGGTGTCAAGTAGACACACAGTCACGTGACTCACTGTCTTCTGACGTCACAAGTTTAACCGAAAGATTTCATTTAGCTGAACAAATCCTTTCTGCACCTCTGAATATGGATAGGACATTTAATGTGGAATTATTTAGCTTGAAACTGAACCCGAGTGTTTATTAACACACAATGTGTGTGTGTGTTTTTCTCTTTGGTCACACAAAGAAATTTGACCCATTTACATTTCTGGCATTTAGCAGACGCCCTTATCCAGAGCGACTTACATTTTCATCTCATTTTGTATACAACTGAGCATTTTTGGGGTTAAGGGCCTTGCTCAGGGGCCCAGCAGCTTGGTGGACCTGGGATTCGATCACACAACCTTCTGATCAGCAGTCCAATGCCTTAACCACTAAGCTATCACACATAGTGTGATAGTGACTATCACTAGTGACTTTATCACTTTATCACATCAGTAATAAAGAATTTATTCACACACACACACACACACACACACACACACACACACACACACACACTCACTCTGTGACAGGTGAGTGGAATATAAATGATTGATCTGTGTGACATTAATGATCAGACGTCATGAACTGCTTCTGGAATTATTAATCAGGTCTGGAGAGTGGGTGGGGCTAGACACCGTTCTGATCACTGATTGGTTGAACACAATGATGAGGGATTTATCCTGATTAATTCTCTGACTGAGTGTGTGTGTGTGTGTGTGTGTGTAGGAAACAGCAGTGGGGAATTTAACCATTTCCCGGAGGACCCGGTGTTTGGGGAGATCATCCAGCGGGCGGAGCAGGCCATCGAGAGCGGCGTTTTCCCCGAGAGAATCTCACAGGGTTCCAGCGGCAGCTACTTTGTCAAAGACTGCAAAGGGGTGTGTGTGTGTGTGTGTGTGTGCATCACAGAAATGATGACATCTCTAAAAACATCAAGAAGAAGAAGTTTAATAGAGGACAGCGTGACTGTGTGTCTGTGGTGATGAACGTTTTACTGATGTAACGTTGTGTAACATTCTCATTTTGAAACCAAAGTGTTTTGTAAGATGTTTATGTGCAGTGTGTAGGGGCTTGTGTATTGTGGGGTAGGGGCTTGTGTATTGTGGGGTAGGAGCTTGTGTATTGTGGGGTAGGGGCTTGTGTATTGTGGGGTAGGGGCTTGTGTATTGTGGGGTAGGGGCTTGTGTATTGTGGGGTAGGGGCTTGTGTATTGTGGGGTAGGGGCTTGTGTATTGTGGGGTAGGGGCTTGTGTATTGTGGGGTAGGGGCTTGTGTATTGTGGGGTAGGGGCTTGTGTATTGTGGGTAGGGGCTTGTGTATTGTGGGTAGGGGCTTGTGTATTGTGGGGTAGGGGCTTGTGTAGGTCTCCAGTGAGGTATTAAAAATGTTTGTGAACACTGGGGACAGCTGATTGCACAGTGCTCCAGGGTGGAGGGGGAGGACGGAGTCCGAGCCTGTAGCCTTGTGGAGCTGTGTGGGTGATCCAGGTAGGGAAATGTAGGAGGAGGGGCTACTGCTGATCAATAGCTGGTGGGGGGAGGATTGGGGGGGCTCAGGTCTATCCCTAGGTCTTTTATAGCGGCAGTAGTACTCACTCAGGCTGTTGGCCAGTCGCAGGTCGTTCACAGAGTGGGGGTCTGGGCTTGTAGTCGGTGATCGCTTTAAGCCCTTTCCAGACAGAGGCAGAGTCGTTGGTTTGGAATTTGTTGCATTCTCTCACCATGCTCTGTTTTAGCTCTTCTCACCTCCTCACTAAATCTGTACTTAGCCTCCTTGTATTTTCCTCCGTCCCCACTTCTGAATGCGGCCTCTTTCTCTGACCTGAGCCGTCTGAGTTTGGCTGTGAACCAGGGTTTGTCATTGTTATAACTCACCCTGGTGCATGATTTGGGAAAGATGCTGTCCTCACAGAAGTAAGTGTAGGATGTCACAGTGTCTGTGTACTCATCCAGACTGTTGGTGGTAGACCTAAAAACATCCCAGTCTGTACAGTCCAAACACCCCTGAAGTTCCCCCACAGCCTCACTGGTCCACCCTTTTTTGATGTTCTCACAACAGGTTTGTGGAGTTTTAATTTCTGCCTGTATTCAGGAATCAAATGCACCATGATGTGGTCAGACTGGCCCAGTGCGGCACGAGGGACAGCACGATAAGCACCGCTGACGGTGGTGTAGCAATGGTCCAGTACGAGCACACCTGAGTGTTTCCCTCTTCTGCGGGACTTTCTTACGTGCCTCCTTGATCAAAAGAGCCAGTAACTCCGCGGTAGAAGCCAGAAAACTCGGAGATAAGTCCACTGGGGTAGTAGCTTTGATGTTCATGAAGCTCTTCCCTGGAATAGGAGCACACCGAAACACCATGGCAGCCGTCCGCGGTGCCATCTTCATCATTGTGTGTTGTGTAGGGTCTTGGGTATTGTATAGATTTTTGTGTATTTTTTTGTGTAAACTGTGTTGTGTATGAAATGAGCTCAATGTGTATTCTATGCTTCTAAAGCACTGACTCCTGGGAGGTTACCATGACAACCAGCATCTCTAACACTTTTTGTTCTTGTTGATTCAGAAAATCATCGGCGTGTTCAAGCCCAAGTCAGAGGAGCCGTACGGTCACCTCAACCCCAAATGGACCAAATACTTCCACAAGCTGTGCTGCCCCTGTTGTTTCGGCCGCGGCTGCCTCGTCCCCAATCAGGGCTACCTCTCTGAGGCAGCCGCCTCGCTAGTGGACCAAAAACTCAGCCTGGACGTCGTCCCAAAGACCAAGGTGAGCATGCGAGGTCAGCTGTGTGAGTGACGGGTGAAAAGGATTATGGGATTGCTTTCACCATGAACACTCACAATACCCTCGAGTGATGAAGTGTCCTGTGTAGCCTGTCATAACTGGGTTTTTGTGTGTGTGTGTGTGTGTGCGCACAGGTTGTGTCTCTGGCTAGTGAGACGTTCCACTACAATGCTATCGATCGAGCAAAATCTCGTGGAAAGAAGTACGCACTAGAGAAAGTGCCTAAAGTGGGGCGTCGCTTCCACAGAGTGGGCCTGCCCCCAAAGGTAAAGCCACGCCCACATACCCAATCACAACCTAATCTCGTCATTATTAACATCATACACACTGTGACATCATAAAGTTATATTATAAAGACAGGAAATGGTAAAGAAATGGTACACCCTCTCCCCCCATTCCTCTGCAGGTTGGTTCGTTCCAGCTGTTTGTAGAAGGCTATCAGGAGGCAGATTATTGGCTGAGGAGGTTTGAGGCGGAGCCTCTGCCTGAGAACACGAGGAAGCAGCTGCAGTCTCACTTTGAGAGACTTGTAGTGCTGGATTACGTCATCAGGAACACAGGTCTCTCTCTCTCTCTCACACACACACACACACACACACACAGAGTGTACAGTGCAGTGTGATGAGTTGTGTTGTTGTTGTGTGCAGACAGAGGGAACGATAACTGGCTCATTAAATATGAGAAGGCTGGAGATGGGGAGGAGTCTGAGAAGGTAGAACACACTGCTGTTTTTATTTATTATTTACACACTGATCTTAAATCTGTACTATTACACTAACAAGTGTCACAAACACACACAAACCAGCTCTCTGTAAGAGTTTAAAGCCGTGTGTGTGTGCGCGCAAAGTGTAAACATCTTTGTCAACACATTGAACAGACTGAAGTCCAGTCCAAACACTGACATGTCACTGATCCACCTACAGGTTCAGTCTCTCTCTCACACACACACACACACACACACACACACAGACTGGTCATGATATCTTTGTAAGGACGTCCCACTGATGTAGTCATTAACTCGGCTAATTCATGCTGTGTGTTTAGTTTTTAATAAGATATTAGTGTGTGTGGTGTGAAGCTGCTCCTTCGGGTTTTGTGTTTTTATTCTTTCTTTATACTTGATTACTTCCTAATTTTTACTGTCAAATAAACCAGACTAAATCGCTGTGTGTGTGTGTGTGTGTGTGTGTGTGTGTGTGTGTGTGTTTCAGGGTTGTGAGTGGAGTGAACATAAAGAGTGTGTTATTCGGATTGCTGCAATTGATAACGGCCTGGCCTTCCCCTTTAAACACCCTGACGAGTGGAGAGCATGTGAGTGTTTATACACACACACACACACACACACCCTTACATATATACACACAAATGCATACAAACACACACCTTTACAAATATATATATATACACACACACACACACCCCTTACATATATACACACAAATGCATACAAACACACACCTTTACAAATATATATATACACACACACACACACACACACCCTTACATATATACACACAAATGCATACAAACACACCTTTACAAATATATATATATATATACACACACACACACCCCACCCCACACACACACACGTATGTATGTAAACACACCTCATAGTGACCTGAGTGTACTAGAACAACATGTGTGTGTGTGTGTGTGTGTTAGATCCGTTCCACTGGGCGTGGCTCCCTCAGGCCAAAGTGCCGTCTCTCAGGAGACGAGAGATCTGGTTCTGTCTCGGATCTCTGACATGAACTTTGTACAGGATCTGTGTGAGGATCTCTACGAGCTCTTCAAGGTAGAATCCTCTCCTTTTTAAGTGTGTGTGTGTGTGTGTGTGTGTGTTGATGAGTGTGATGTAACTGATCTCGTGTTCCCGTGTCCTCTGCAGACGGATAAGGGTTTTGATAAAGCCATGTTTGAGAAGCAGATGTCTGTGATGAGAGGACAGGTAAGCATGTGAAGTTCTCCAGAAGATGAGCTACACACTGATCATCACGTGACACTGACTAATCCCCATGTGTCCTTCACCCTCCTGCAGATCCTGAACCTGACCCAGGCCCTGAAGGACGGGAAGAGCCCCCTCCAGCTGGTGCAGATGCCTCGGGTGGTGGTGGAGCGTAGTCGAGATGGAGGACAGGGTCGGGTGGTGCAGCTGGGAAACGCTTTCACGCAGACTTTCCACTGCAAGAGACCGTTCTTCACTTCCTGGTAGTGGTGGAACCTCATGAAGCTGGTGATCTGTTCAGAAAGACGACCTGGAAGCTGGAGATTTGAGGAGTGTGTGTGTGTGTGTGTGTGTGGGGAGAGGAGCACGCGTGTGAAAGGAGTGAGTGTGTGAGGAGCGGGGTGTGTGTGGAGTGAGTGTGTGAAAGGAGTGAGTGTATGAGGAACGTGTGTGTGTGTGGAGTGAGTGTGTGTGAAGAGCATGTGTGGAGTGAGTGTATGAGGAGCGTGTGTGTGTGTGTGTGAGGAGCGCGTGTGGGGGAGGGGCTCTGTGATGACGGTCTCATCAGGATGCTGATGTATTTTTCCACAACTTGCTAAAAGTTGGAACAGTGGGAGATGTTTTCTACTGGAGAGCTGGGATGGAGAGACTTCTCCTCACCACTGGGTTCAGGATGATTTGTCACTTTGGAGAAGTTGAGATTCAGACGTTCCACTACAAACACACACACACACACACACACCTCCATCACTTCCTGCTAACCAGGAGGAGCTTTTCTGCAGAACATCAGGCATGTGATGTCTATTTATTGACCAAGATGAAGCTTGTAAGACATGACCGGAGGGAGAGCATCCTGACGCGGAGATGTCTTCTCCTTTAATTCCAGGTGGTCACAGGTTTTTCCAGTTAAAAACCTGAAGGACTTCTTTTCAGGGAAGAAGTGGAAGGTCTTTCTTTGGTCCAGTCACTGGCCAGCACAGATGAAGGGGTGGGCCATTAAAAAAAACTTTCACTGCACAAGGTTCTTCTCCAGTTCCTGCTTCTGGAGAAGATTTGGGGAAGTTGTGATCCAGATATTCTTGTATGTTGAGATGAACTCTTGATGTTCACTAGAACAGGAGCAGGGTCTTCTTCTTCTTTATGTTAAGCACATTTCTGGTGATGGAACGAAGCTGCAGGATCCTGCAGGTAATGGAAGCCACTGGAATTTTGGGTGTTTTTGGGAATTGTGTATGAAAGGATAACTTCCTGAAGAGAAGTCCTCTGGATCGCTGGAAGTTTGAACAGCAGGACTGGGGAAACCCTGAACAGAATTTCTGGATGATTTTTACACTGCGGTGAGAAATGAAGGTTTCTTCTCTTGTTCCAGAAGCTCTTACGGTTTTCGCTCTACACGCTGCACTGGATATAAAAAGGGAATCTCCTTTGTTTTGTTTTTAAATAAAAAAAACTGCCAATTTTTCTAAACTGTAAACTCTCTGAATGAGGAATGAAGCATAAATGTTGTGAAACTTGAAAAACACTTAGCTTGAATGTAACCTGCGATTCTCTGGGGGTCAGAGGTCAGCGTGGTGTGTTTTACACTCTGAATGTATTTACTGGAAGCCTGGTGACTCCGGTGTGCTCTCTCTCTCTCTCACACACACACACACACACACACACTCACACTCTCACTCTCTCTCTCTCTCTCTCTCTCACACACACACACACACTCCCTCTCTCTCTCACACACACCCCCCCACACACACACACACAAAAAGATGAACAGAAGGGTAAATATTTGACATGTATGCGTGGTGGACTTGGCGTTCCTGCGGAACTGTACTTTAAAGTGACAAATCGATAAAATGAGTATTAAAGTCAATTCTAAACCACTTTACATCATCTGCGTCCATTTTGTCTTTATCCTGGTTTTTAATAAAACTCTGTTGTTTGAGGAAGATCCAGAAACATCTGCACCTCCTGACAGAATTCCTCCAGTTTCTTCTAGATCTCTGAGCTTTCAGTCATCTGATCTTCAACTTGTCTTTAAATCTTGCTGCCTGCCTCAAACCCATGAAGATCATCTCCACCATACCACACAGCCCGGGGGTGGAGCTGTGGGGCTGCTATGGAAACCTGGTTTTGAGCTGCCCTCTAGTGGTGGTCACTTTAATCCTGTACTAAAGGTGTGCAGTGCAGTGGGGTGTGTGTGTGTGTGCAAAAAAATCTCTCCCATGAGCTTCTGCTGTATCCTACTCCTACACACACCGTGTGCTGCATCTGGTCCTGAACACTTTTTCATGAGCTTAGTCATCTCATCCACTTTAGTAGTAGCTGTCCTGAGGTCCAGCTTTGCCTGCCTGAAACACACACACACACACACACACCCCACACACACACACACACACACACACACACACACACACACACACACACACACACACACACACACACACCCCCACTCTCCCCCTCCCCACTCTCTCTCTAATCAGAGGGTGATGTCTGTAATAATCACGGACAGTGCTCTCCTGGTTACGGCTTACCTGAGTTGGTGTCGTAGCTCCTCCAGTTCAGTGCTCTGCTCTGTTATGGTCTTCAGGAGCTCTTCATTCGTCTGTGTGTGACACAAGAGACATAAGTATCTGCCAAACATGACCACACCCTCTCTTCCCCGCCCACTCATTAAAAATACACGGCTTAAGGACACCTTAAGTCACATGACCCTCATTGAGTGAGTTTAGTGAGCACTAACACATTAGCCTCTCCTCCTCCATCTGGTCATTTATCAGAGTTTATCTGAAGTGTCCAGTCTGAACACACACACTACACCACTTACACAACACATTCAGGTTTAAATAAGTGACCACAGGTCTGACCTTTAACACTAAACTCTCTCACACTTCAAACTGGCCGAAATCTGAATATAGATGTAGATCCTTTGGTCAGAGAGAGTCAGAGGACATCAGCTTCAAACCCCTCCACTTCCTGTTACTCAGAGACTCTACACCCATCAGCCAAAGTATTCCAGTTTGTTGCACATGGAGCTGAGGATCTGCAGAGCATCAGAGTGACCATGCTGACCTCTGTACACCACACACAGCATCACCTTGGCTCCTGGAGATCACCTGGATGTTACTTTGACACGTACCATCTACCTAATCAGTGTTACAGACCAAGTTCACCCCTTCATGTCCCTCACGGTAGCTCAGATGATGGACTTCTGAGTGGAACACCGTGCGTTCTAATCCCAGGACCACCAAGCTGCCACTGAGTGAGGCCCAAACCCTCTAGTGCTGCTATATAAATGAGATAAATGTAGGTGGCTCTGAATAAAGTCATCTGCTGAATGCCTTAAAGTGTCCTCTTTCAGCAGGATAATGCTCCCTGACCCGCTGCAAACACTGGTCAGGAACTGCTTGAGGAACATAAAGAGCTCAGTGTGATGAACTTCCTTCTAAATTCTCCAGATCTCAATCCTATCGAGTATCTGTGGGACGTGCTCAGTGACCTACTTTGAGCAGTTTATTAAGATAAAAGTCCAATGAGCAACAAGTTTCTCTGTCCTGTGTTGGTGTAGTGGTCAGAGTACTGGACCCTGCTACAGGAGACGTGGGTTTGAGTCTTGGCTGTCCTTTATTCAAAATATTTCCCTGGTTTCTGGTCCTAACCCGCCCTGCAGTGGTGTAATGGTCAGAATGATGGCTTCTGGTGTGTGAGGTTGCTGGGTCAAGTCTGTGCGTCCTCACTTTATCTTTAAACACCTCAGTGACGCTCTATGAACAGTTTATTAGGACAAAAGTCCAATAAGCAACACCCACTTCTGTCCTGCAGTGGTGTAGTGGTCAGAGCTGTGGACTCTGGTGCATGAGGTTGTAGGTTCAAGTCTGTGTGTTTTTGCTTTAGTGTGCTCTCGGGGTTAATTAGATGAAGGTGAAAAGGTCTATAAGGTGTCCTGTAGGTATGAGTTCCTGTGGCTCATGTGGATGAGCACGGCCTCTGGGTCGAGAGGTTGCTGGTTCGAACCCCAGCCAGGACTCCAGGATTATGAGCGAGGAAGGTGCCGGAGGGTGAGAAGGCAAAGAGATGTGGCAGGCTGGAGGGCGAGAAGGCAAAGAGATGTGGCAGGCTGGAGGGCGTGAATGAGGGGGGGTAATCCGGGCAGCTGCCCCCCCAGGGTCAGAACAGGAGAATAAAGGGGTTATGGAACCAGAAAAGAGAGGTTCGACTTAGTTTTTGCATTAATAGAGAGGATGCTGTAAAAAAAAAACCATCACCTCACTTTTTTCTGGTGTTTTTCAACACCAATTTCCACATCTTACCTTCATGCTCCACCCACTTACCTCTCACAGGCTCCACCACTTACCTCTCACAGGCTCCACCCACTCACCTCTCTCATCACTAGACATACAGGGTGTGGTGATGAGCTGGATTTGAACCAGCACCCTCTACTCTGAGAGGTGAAGCCTTTACCACTGCACCACTGAATCTCTCACACACTGCCTCGGCTCCTGGCGTATTTGTCTTTTAAAACCACGCCCACAAAAAAATTTACAAGATTGAGAAGAGTGTGTATCAGCGTATAAACATTCATCCTTGTTTCCTGTGAAAGCTGAATTAATTATTTTCATTACAGCATCAGATTTTTATCTTGTTTGAGGATAAATTGTATCAGTGGAGCTCAGTTTGTGGCTCTGACTCTACAGCACCACCTGGTGGACACACAGAGTAATGCTCTCATTAAATTACATTGCAAAGATTAGAACCCCTGGTGTGTCTGTGTGTGTGTGTGTGTGTGTGTGTGTGTGTGTGTGTGTAGCAGTTTGATACTACTTCCCTGTGTGATATTAGACCTACGTCTCTGGCGTCTCAGATGAAGCTCATGATGATGTTCCACAGTACACTTCATCCTGTAATCACGCCACATTAAAGATTATTACAGTGTGTATCAGAACAGAGCTGTTTACTAACATCACCATCACCATCATGTGCTTTAAAGCCTCCATCAGCCTCCATCAACACTGTTACACTAGAAACCATCAGTCTAAAACCCTCTGGTGGGAGACAATACAGCACTTTATAAGATTAATATTTAACACAACAGCTAGGCTAATTACAGATTAAAAAAAACACTCAACTTCTTTCTTCCTAAACACAATATAGTTCAAGGTCATAAAAGTCCTGATATTACAATAAAAACAACAAACACCTCTGCGACAGGATTAACACCTACTGAAACATAGCTCTGCTCTACTGTCTGGATTATAGATAAAATGCTAACATTAATAATAATAACATTAATAATAATAATAATAATAATAATAACAACAACATTAATAATAATAATAATAACAACATTATTAATAATAATAATAATAATAATAATAATAACATTAATAATAATAATAGTAATAATAATAACATTAATAATAATAATAATAACAACATTAATAATAATAATAATAATAATAATAATAATAATAATAATAATAATAATAATAGCTTGGAGACTTTAAGTAGGAGATGGAAACAGCATGCTAACTCGCTAACTGCTGATATTCTCATTAACAGAGACTTCGAAACTCTTTTGCTTTATTCAGCATTATTAGAGTAAAACATGTACTAAACACATATTCTGGTAAATAATATAAAAGCGAAGAGTTTTTAAATCCTCATATTAATCGCCTGTTGTTGTAGAGATGTTATAAAACACGTCAATAATCACACAAACTCTAAAATATTTACCGTTAAAGAAAATTCCTGCGCCGTCTGTTTAAAGCTGAACTGAGCAGCCAATCAGATTCACTTCCGGAAACTCTTACAAAGCAAACGGTCCGTCCAGTAAAAGCGTCCCGAAAACATTCAAACACGTGTCAATGGTTCCGGATTGTTTCGCGTTTCATTGGCGTTATTTCCGTTCCTCATTATTACAAAGGAATTGTTTAATGTCGAGATGAAACATTCCACATTTCCTCAACGTTAATGAACACATGAACAATACACTCTCTAAATAAGTGTTTAGTGCAGAGTGTTCTCACCAATCCAGGAAGTTTCCAGCTGAAAGTGGAATGTGTGTGTGTGTGTGTGTGTGTGTGTGTGTGTGTGTGTGTGTGTGTGTGTGTGTGTGTGTGTGGGGTGGTGTGGTGTGGTGTGGTGTGGTGTGGTGTGTGATGGTAGGAGACACTTTAATTGGGTAAAAACTTTTAATTTCACTCTGATGAGTGGATCTGATAAATGTGTGTGAGGAGTTCCTGATTGTGTGTAATGGTTGTGTTTAATGGTTGTGTTTAATGGTTGTGTTTAATGGTTGTGTGTAATGGTTGTGTGTAATGGTTGTGTATTATGGTTGTGTTTAATGGTTGTGTGTAATGGTTGTGTACTGGTTGTGTGTAATGGTTGTGTGTAATGGTTGTGTAATGGTTGTGTTTAATGGTTGTGTAATGGTTGTGTGTAATGGTTGTGTGTATTATGGTTGTGTACTGGTTGTGTGTAATGGTTGTGTGTAATGGTTGTGTGTATTATAGTTGTGTACTGGTTGTGTAATGGTTGTGTGTATTATAGTTGTGTACTGGTTGTGTGTAATGGTTGTGTGTATTATAGTTGTGTACTGGTTGTGTGTAATGGTTGTGTGTAATGGTTGTGTGTAATGGTTGTGTGTATTATGGTTGTGTAATGGTTGTGTGTATTATAGTTGTGTACTGGTTGTGTGTAATGGTTGTGTGTATTATAGTTGTCTACTGGTTGTGTGTATTATAGTTGTGTACTGGTTGTGTGTAATGGTTGTGTGTAATGGTTGTGTGTATTATGGTTGTGTGTAATGGTTGTGTGTATTATGGTTGTGTACTGGTTGTGTACTGGTTGTGTAATGGTTGTGTTTAATGGTTGTGTAATGGTTGTGTGTATTATGGTTGTGTGTAATGGTTGTGTACTGGTTGTGTGTATTATGGTTGTGTGTATTATGGTTGTGTGTATTATGGTTGTGTACTGGTTGTGTTTAATGGTTGTGTGTACTGGTTGTGTTTAATGGTTGTGTACTGGTTGTGTGTAATGGTTGTATGTAAGGGTTGTGTGTATTATGGTTGTATGTAAGGGTTGTGTGTAATGGTTGTGTGTATTATGGTTGTGTACTGCTTATGTTTAATGGTTGTGTGTACTGGTTGTGTGTATTATGGTTGTGTACTGGTTGTGTGTATTATGGTTGTGTACTGGTTGTGTTTAATGGTTGTGTACTGGTTGTGTGTATTATGGTTGTGTACTGGTTGTGTGTATTATAGTTGTGTACTGGTTGTGTGTAATGGTTGTGTGTATTATAGTTGTGTACTGGTTGTGTGTATTATAGTTGTGTACTGGTTGTGTGTATTATGGTTGTGTGTAATGGTTGTGTGTATTATGGTTGTGTAATGGTTGTGTTTAATGGTTGTGTGTAATGGTTGTGTAATGGTTGTGTGTATTGGTTGTGTGTATTATGGTTGTGTATTATGGTTGTGTGTATTATGGTTGTGTGTATTATGGTTGTGTACTGGTTGTGTTTAATGGTTGTGTGTACTGGTTGTGTTTAATGGTTGTGTACTGGTTGTGTGTAATGGTTGTATGTAAGGGTTGTGTGTATTATGGTTGTATGTAAGGGTTGTGTGTAATGGTTGTGTGTATTATGGTTCTGTACTGGTTGTGTTTAATGGTTGTGTACTGGTTATGTTTAATGGTTGTGTGTACTGGTTGTGTGTATTATGGTTGTGTACTGGTTGTGTTTAATGGTTGTGTACTGGTTGTGTTTAATGGTTGTGTAATGGTTATGTTTAATGTTGTGTTTAATGGTTGTGTGTATTATGGTTGTGTACTGGTTGTGTGTATTATGGTTGTGTACTGGTTGTGTGTATTATGTTTGTGTAATGGTTATGTTTAATGGTTGTGTGTAATGGTTGTGTGTATTATGGTTGTGTACTGGTTGTGTTTAATGGTTGTGTGTAATGGTTGTGTGTATTATAGTTGTGTACTGGTTGTGTTTAATGGTTGTGTGTATTATGGTTGTGTGTAATGGTTGTGTACTGGTTGTGTTTAATGGTTGTGTGTATTATGGTTGTGTACTGGTTGTGTTTAATGGTTGTGTAATGGTTGTGTGTAATGGTTGTGTTTAATGGTTGTGTGTACTGGTTGTGTGTATTATGGTTGTGTACTGGTTGTGTGTATTATGGTTGTGTACTGGTTGTGTGTATTATGTTTGTGTGTAATGTTGTGTACTGGTTGTGTGTATTATGTTTGTGTGTAATGGTTGTGTATTATGGTTGTGTTTAATGGTTGTGTGTACTGGTTGTGTGTATTATGGTTGTGTAATGGTTGTGTAATGGTTATGTTTAATGGTTGTGTTTAATGGTTGTGTGTAATGGTTGTGTGTATTATGGTTGTGTACTGGTTGTGTGTAATGGTTGTGTGTATTATAGTTGTGTACTGGTGTGTGTAATGGTTGTGTGTAATGGTTGTGTGTATTATAGTTGTGTACTGGTGTGTGTATGGTTGTGTGTATTATAGTTGTGTATGGTTGTGTGTAATGGTTGTGTGTATTATGGTTGTGTAATGGTTGTGTGTAATGGTTGTGTGTATTATAGTTGTGTACTGGTTGTGTGTAATGGTTGTGTGTATTATAGTTGTGTACTGGTTGTGTGTATTATAGTTGTGTAATGGTTGTGTGTATTATAGTTGTGTACTGTTTGTGTGTAATGGTTGTGTGTATTATAGTTGTGTACTGGTTGTGTGTATTATAGTTGTGTACTGGTTGTGTGTAATGGTTGTGTGTAATGGTTGTGTGTATTATGGTTGTGTGTAATGGTTGTGTGTATTATGGTTGTGTACTGGTTGTGTAATGGTTGTGTTTATGGTTGTGTAATGGTTGTGTGTAATGGTTGTGTGTAATGGTTGTGTGTATTATGGTTGTGTGTAATGGTTGTGTACTGGTTGTGTGTATTATGGTTGTGTTTATTATGGTTGTGTGTATTATGGTTGTGTACTGGTTGTGTTTAATGGTTGTGTGTACTGGTTGTGTTTAATGGTTGTGTACTGGTTGTGTTTAATGGTTGTGTGTATTATGGTTGTATGTAAGGGTTGTGTGTAATGGTTGTGTGTATTATGGTTGTGTACAGGTTGTGTTTAATGGTTGTGTACTGCTTATGTTTAATGGTTGTGTGTACTGGTTGTGTGTATTAGGTTGTGTACTGGTTGTGTGTATTACGGTTGTGTACTGGTTGTGTGTATTATGGTTGTGTACTGGTTGTGTTTAATGATTGTGTACTGGTTGTGTGTAATGGTTGTGTGTATTATAGTTGTGTACTGGTTGTGTGTAATGGTTGTGTGTATTATGGTTGTGTACTGGTTGTGTGTAATGGTTGTGTGTATTATAGTTGTGTACTGGTTGTGTGTAATGGTTGTGTGTAATGGTTGTGTGTAATGGTTGTGTGTATTATGGTTGTGTGTAATGGTTGTGTGTATTATGGTTGTGTACTGGTTGTGTAATGGTTGTGCTTAATGGTTGTGTAATGGTTGTGTGTATTGGTTGTGTGTATTATGGTTGTGTGTAATGGTTGTGTGTATTATGGTTGTGTACTGGTTGTGTTTAATGGTTGTGTGTAATGGTTGTGTTTAATGGTTGTGTACTGGTTGTGTGTAAAGGTTGTATGTAAGGGTTGTGTGTATTATGGTTGTATGTAAGGGTTGTGTGTAATGGTTGTGTGTATTATGGTTGTGTACTGGTTGTGTTAATGGTTGTGTACTGGTTGTGTTTATGGTTGTGTGTATTATGGTTGTGTACTGGTTGTGTGTATTATGGTTGTGTAATGGTTGTGTAATGGTTATGTTTAATGGTTGTGTTTAATGGTTGTGTGTAATGGTTGTGTTTAATGGATGTGTTTAATGGTTGTGTGTATTATGGTTGTGTGTAATGGTTGTGTAATGGTTGTGTTTAATGGATGTGTGTATTATGGTTGTGTAATGGTTGTGTAATGGTTATGTTTAATGGTTGTGTTTAATGGTTGTGTGTAATGGTTGTGTTTAATGGATGTGTTTAATGGTTGTGTGTATTATGGTTGTGTGTAATGGTTGTGTAATGGTTGTGTTTAATGGATGTGTGTATTATGGTTGTGTACTGGTTGTGTAATGGTTGTGTTTAATGGATGTGTGTATTATGGTTGTGTACTGGTTGTGTTTAATGAAAGTAGATAAGATTAGAAAGGATGAAGTCAGGAAGGCTTTGAAGAGGATGAAAAGTGGGAAGGCAGTTGGTCCTGACGACATCCCGGTGGAGGTCTGGAAGTGTCTGGGAGAGGCAGCAGTGGAATTTTTAGCTAGTTTGTTCAACAGGGTTTTAGAGAGTGAGAGGATGCCTGAGGAATGGAGAAGAAGTGTGTTAGTGCCGATCTTTAAGAATAAGGGTGACGTGCAGAGTTGCAGCAACTATAGGGGGATAAAGTTGATGAGCCATACAATGAAGCTATGGGAAAGAGTAGAGGAAGCTAGGTTAAGGAAGGTAGTGGAAATTTGTGAGCAGCAGTATGGCTTCATGCCTAGAAAGAGCACAACGGATGCAATTTTTGCTCTGAGAATTTTGATGGAGAAGTATAGGGATGGTCAGAGGGAGTTGCACTGTGTGTTTGTAGACTTGGAGAAAGCGTATGACAGGGTGCCAAGAGAAGAGCTGTGGTACTGTATGAGGAAGTCAGGAGTAGCAGAGACGTATGTCAGAGTGGTGCAGGACATGTATGAGAGGAGCAGGACAGTGGTGAGGTGTGCTGTAGGTCAGACAGAGGAGTTCAAAGTGGAGGTGGGACTGCATCAGGGATCGGCTCTGAGCCCCTTCCTGTTTGCTATAGTGATGGACCAGTTGTCAGAGGAGGTCAGACAGGAGTCTCCTTGGACAATGATGTTTGCAGATGACATTGTGATCTGTAGTGAGAGCAGGGAGCAGGTGGAGGAAAACCTGGAGAGGTGGAGGTTTGCGCTGGAGAGAAGAGGAATGAAAGTCAGTGGTAGTAAGACTGAGTACATGTGTGTGAATGAAAGGGAGGGAAGTGGAACAGTAAGGTTACAGGGTGAAGAGGTGAAGAAGGTACAGGAGTTTAAGTACTTGGGGTCAACAGTCCAGAGTAATGGAGAGTGTGGGAAAGAGGTAAAGAAGCGAGTGCAGGCAGGTTGGAATGGGTGGAGAAAGGTGTGGGGAGTTCTGTGTGAGAGGAAAATATCAGCGAGAATCAAGGGGAAGGTGTACAGGACAGTGGTGAGAGCGGCCATGCTGTATGGTTTAGAGACAGTGTCACTGAGGAAGAGACAGGAGTCAGAGCTAGAGGTAGCAGAGCTGAAGATGTTGAGGTTCTCTTTGGGAGTGACAAGATTGGACAGGATTAGGAACGAGTACATCAGAGGGACAGCTCATGTTGGACGTTTGGGGGACAAAGTTAGGGAGGCCAGATTAAGATGGTTTGGACATGTTCAGAGGAGGGAGAGTGAGTATATTGGTAGGAGAATGTTGGACATGGAGCTGCCAGGCAGGAGGCAAAGAGGAAGGCCAAAGAGGAGGTATATGGATGGAATTAATGAGGATATGAAGCTAGTGGGTGCAAGTGTTGAGGATGCAGAAGATAGGGATAGGTGGAGAGAGATGATTCGCTGTGGAGACCCCTGAAGGGAAAAGCCGAAAGAAGAAGAAGAAGAAGAAGTGTGAGCACTGACCACAGACTTTTACTCAGGTGTGAAGTGTGAGCAGTGACCACAGACTTTTTGTACTGAGTTGTGTTGATGTGTTGTGGAGGAGATGAGGGTTGGTTGGTGTGTTCAGGGAGAGTTTGGAGATGTGGTCAGTGGTCATTTGCAGGATTGTTCTGCTGCATATAGATGATGATCTGTAATGTAAAAAAAACCTTCAGGGATCAGGATCTGATCTGGCTACTGATAAGGCTCTGTGGTCAGTGTAGAAAAGATGCACAGACACTCAGGTTACTGATAAGGCTCTGTCAGTGTTGGTCAGTGTTGGTCACTGGTGGTCAGTGTTGGTCACTGGTGGTCAGTGTTGGTCAGTGGTGGTCAGTGTTGGTCACTGGTGGTCAGTGGCGGTCACTGCTGGTCAGTGTTGGTCACTGGTGGTCAGTGGTGGTCAGTGTTGGTCACTGCTGGTCAGTGTTGGTCACTGGTGGTCACTGGTGGTCAGTGGTGGTCAGTGTTGGTCACTGCTGGTCAGTGTTGGTCACTGGTGGTCATTGTAGAAAAGGTAAACACTCGTGTAAACACGCTGTATCTCTTTCACATTTATTGTTGATTTTGAGTCAGTACCTGAGATGAAGTGTGTGTGTAGTGCAACATCAGAGCTCTCACAGAGCTCTCTGTAGTGTGTGTGTGATGTAGGACACACACACACACACACACACACACACACACACACACACACACACATTCATTCCAGCATCTCCAGGTCCATCATAGAAGCAGCTTTTCTCCTCTGGGTCATCAGGGTGAGCTGAAACACACACACACACACGTGGAGGCGTGTAGTTCAGCACCGAGCTCGGGTCTCAGTTAGTCAGAGAGTGATGATGTTACCTGTGTGTGTGTGTGTGTGTGTGTGTGTGTGTGTGTGTGTGTGTGTGTGTGTACCTGCTGTGAGGCGCTGGACGCTCGGTGTTCAGCTTGAGTGAGTCGAGTCTGTAAGCGAGTGTTCTTCTCCTGCTGTTCTGATAACTCACGCTCACACTGAACACAACCACACACACACACACAACCACACATAAAATAGTTATCACAAACACTTTTAAATAAAGTGTGTGTGTGTGTGTGTGCACGCACCTCCAGGATCTTATCCTGCTGTGAATGGATCTTCATTTCCAGCTCCTGACAACGCTGCTTCTGTCTGCTCAGCTCCACCCTGAACCACACACACACACACACACAGTGTTTCAGTGTGTGTTACCTGAGAGAGGAGATGGTGTGTTTCAGTGTGTGTGTGTGTGTGTGTGTTAGCTGAGAGAGGAGATGGTGTGTTTCAGTGTGTGTGTGTGTGTTACCTGAGAGAGGAGATGGTGTGTTTCAGTGTGTGTGTGTGTGTGTGTGTGTGTGTTAGCTGAGAGAGGAGATGGTGTGTTTCAGTGTGTGTGTGTGTTACCTGAGAGAGGAGATGGTGTGTTTCAGTGTGTGTGTGTGTGTGTTACCTGAGAGAGGAGATGGTGTGTTTCAGTGTGTGTGTGTGTGTGTGTGTGTTAGCTGAGAGAGGAGATGGTGTGTTTCAGTGTGTGTGTGTGTGTGTTACCTGAGAGAGGAGATGGTGTGTTTCAGTGTGTGTGTTAGCTGAGAGAGGAGATGGTGTGTTTCAGTGTGTGTGTGTGTGTGTTACCTGAGAGAGGAGATGGTGTGTTTCAGTGTGTGTGTGTGTGTGTGTTACCTGAGAGAGGAGATGGTGTGTTTCAGTGTGTGTGTTAGCTGAGAGAGGAGATGGTGTGTTTCAGTGTGTGTGTTAGCTGAGAGAGGAGATGGTGTGTTTCAGTGTGTGTGTGTGTGTGTTACCTGAGAGAGGAGATGGTGTGTTTCAGTGTGTGTGTGTGTGTGTGTTACCTGAGAGAGGAGATGGTGTGTTTCAGTGTGTGTGTGTGTGTGTGTTACCTGAGAGAGGAGATGGTGTGTTTCAGTGTGTGTGTGTGTGTGTGTTACCTGAGAGAGGAGATGGTGTGTTTCAGTGTGTGTGTGTGTGTGTGTGTTAGCTGAGAGAGGAGATGGTGTGTTTCAGTGTGTGTGTGTGTTACCTGAGAGAGGAGATGGTGTGTTTCAGTGTGTGTGTGTGTGTGTGTGTGTTACCTGAGAGAGGAGATGGTGTGTTTCAGTGTGTGTGTTAGCTGAGAGAGGAGATGGTGTGTTTCAGTGTGTGTGTGTGTGTGTTACCTGAGAGAGGAGATGGTGTGTTTCAGTGTGTGTGTGTGTGTGTGTTACCTGAGAGAGGAGATGGTGTGTTTCAGTGTGTGTGTGTGTGTGTGTGTGTTAGCTGAGAGAGGAGATGGTGTGTTTCAGTGTGTGTGTGTGTTACCTGAGAGAGGAGATGGTGTGTTTCAGTGTGTGTGTGTGTGTGTGTGTGTGTTACCTGAGAGAGGAGATGGTGTGTTTCAGTGTGTGTGTGAGCTGTATGCTCTCCTCTCTGTAGCGCTTGTTGTTGTGTTGTTGTGCCAGCAGGCGGCGCTGTAGTTCAGCAGTGGAGTGTTTGTTGCTTTCCTCCATCTCTCTGAGCCTCGACTCTACAGCCTGCTCCTTCACACACACTTCCTGCTGCATGTGTGACACCTACACACACACACACACACACACACACACACACACACACACACACACACAGGTTCCGAGGTTAACTGTATGCAGATGTGTGTGTGTTTATAGTGTCTCTCTTTGCGCAGTGTGTGTGTGTGTGTGTACCTGCAGTTTGGCGTGTCTCTGAGCAGACACACACTGTTTGCGCAGTGTGTGTGTGTGTGTGTGTGTGTGTGTACCTGCAGTTTGGCATGTCTCTGAGCAGACACACACTCATTGCGCAGTGTGTGTGTGTGTGTGTGTGTACCTGCAGTTTGTTGTGTCTCTGAGAAGACACACACTCTTTGCGCAGTGTGTGTGTGTGTGTACCTGCAATTTGGCATGTCTCTGAACAGACACACACTGTTTGCGCAGTGTGTGTGTGTGTGTGTGTGTGTGTACCTGCAGTTTGGCATGTCTCTGAGCAGACACACACTCATTGCGCAGTGTGTGTGTGTGTGTGTGTGTACCTGCAGTTTGTTGTGTCTCTGAGAAGACACACACTCTTTGCGCAGTGTGTGTGTGTGTGTGTGTGTACCTGCAGTTTGTTGTGTCTCTGAGAAGACACACACTCTTTGCGCAGTGTGTGTGTGTGTGTACCTGCAATTTGGCATGTCTCTGAACAGACACACACTGTTTGCGCAGTGTGTGTGTGTGTGTGTGTGTGTGTGTACCTGCAGTTTGGCATGTCTCTGAGCAGACACACACTCATTGCGCAGTGTGTGTGTGTGTGTGTGTACCTGCAGTTTGGCGTGTCTCTGAGCAGACACACACTCATCGCGCAGTGTGTGTGTGTGTGTGTGTGTGTGTGTGTGTGTGTGTACCTGCAGTTTGTTGTGTCTCTGAGAAGACACACACTCTTTGCGCAGTGTGTGTGTGTGTGTGTGTGTGTGTGTGTACCTGCAATTTGGCATGCCTCTGAACAGACACACACTGTTTGCGCAGTGTGTGTGTGTGTGTGTGTGTGTGTGTACCTGCAGTTTGGCATGTCTCTGAGCAGACACACACTCTTTGCGCAGTGTGTGTGTGTGTGTGTGTGAGTGTGTGTGTGTGTGTGTACCTGCAGTTTGGCATGTCTCTGAGCAGACACACACTCTTTGCGCGTGTGTGTGTGTGTGTGTGTGTGTGAGTGTACCTGCAGTTTGGCGTGTCTCTGAGCAGACACACACTCATTGCGCAGTGTGTGTGTGTGTGTGTGTACCTGCAGTTTGTTGTGTCTCTGAGAAGACACACACTCTTTGCGCAGTGTGTGTGTGTGTGTGTGTGTGTACCTGCAGTTTGTTGTGTCTCTGAGAAGACACACACTCTTTGCGCAGTGTGTGTGTGTGTGTGTGTGTGTGTGTACCTGCAATTTGGCGTGTCTCTGAGCAGACACACACTGTTTGCGCAGGGGGTGTGTGTGTGTGTGTGTGTGTGTGTGTGTGTGTGTGTGTGTGTACCTGCAGTTTGGCATGTCTCTGAGCAGACACACACTCTTTGCGCAGGGGTGTGTGTGTGTGTGTGTGTGAGTGTGTGTGTGTGTGTGTACCTGCAGTTTGGCATGTCTCTGAGCAGACACACACTCTTTGCGCTGTGTGTGTGTGTGTGTGTGTGTGAGTGTACCTGCAGCTTGGCGTGTCTCTGAGCAGACACACACTCTTTGCGCAGTGTGTGTGTGTGTGTGTGTGTGTACCTGCAGTTTGGCGTGTCTCTGAGCAGACACACACTCTTTGCGCAGTGTGTGTGTGTGTGTGTACCTGCAGTTTGGCATGTCTCTGAGCAGACACACACTCTTTGCGCAGTGTGTGTGTGTGTGTGTGTGTGTGTGTACCTGCAGTTTGGCATGTCTCTGAGCAGACACACACTCTTTGCGCAGTGTGTGTGTGTGTGTGTACCTGCAGTTTGGCATGTCTCTGAGCAGACACACACTCTTTGCGCAGTGTGTGTGTGTGTGTGTGTGTGTGTACCTGCAGTTTGGCATGTCTCTGAGCAGACACACACTCTTTGCGCTGTGTGTGTGTGTGTGTGTGTACCTGCAGCTTGGCGTGTCTCTGAGCAGACACACACTCTTTGCGCAGGGGTGTGTGTGTGTGTGTGTGTGTACCTGCAGTTTGGCGTGTCTCTGAGCAGACACACACTCTTTGCGCAGTGTGTGTGTGTGTGTGTGTGTGTGTGTGTGTGTACCTGCAGTTTGGCGTGTCTCTGAGCAGACACACACTCTTTGCGCAGTGTGTGTGTGTGTGTACCTGCAATTTGGCATGTCTCTGAACAGACACACACTCATTGCGCAGTGTGTGTGTGTGTGTGTGTGTGTGTACCTGCAGTTTGGCGTGTCTCTGAGAAGACACACACTCTTTGCGCAGTGTGTGTGTGTGTGTACCTGCAATTTGGCATGTCTCTGAACAGACACACACTCATTGCGCAGTGTGTGTGTGTGTGTGTGTGTGTGTGTACCTGCAGTTTGGCATGTCTCTGAGCAGACACACACTCATTGCGCAGTGTGTGTGTGTGTGTGTGTACCTGCAGTTTGGCGTGTCTCTGAGCAGACACACACTCATCGCGCAGTGTGTGTGTGTGTGTGTGTGTGTGTGTGGTGTGTACCTGCAGTTTGTTGTGTCTCTGAGAAGACACACACTCTTTGCGCAGTGTGTGTGTGTGTGTGTGTGTGTGTGTGTACCTGCAATTTGGCATGCCTCTGAACAGACACACACTGTTTGCGCAGTGTGTGTGTGTGTGTGTGTGTGTGTGTACCTGCAGTTTGGCATGTCTCTGAGCAGACACACACTCTTTGCGCAGTGTGTGTGTGTGTGTGTGTGAGTGTGTGTGTGTGTGTGTACCTGCAGTTTGGCATGTCTCTGAGCAGACACACACTCTTTGCGCAGGGGTGTGTGTGTGTGTGTGTGTGAGTGTACCTGCAGTTTGGCGTGTCTCTGAGCAGACACACACTCATTGCGCAGTGTGTGTGTGTGTGTGTGTACCTGCAGTTTGTTGTGTCTCTGAGAAGACACACACTCTTTGCGCAGTGTGTGTGTGTGTGTGTGTGTGTACCTGCAGTTTGTTGTGTCTCTGAGAAGACACACACTCTTTGCGCAGTGTGTGTGTGTGTGTGTGTGTGTGTGTACCTGCAATTTGGCGTGTCTCTGAGCAGACACACACTGTTTGCGCAGTGTGTGTGTGTGTGTGTGTGTGTGTGTGTGTGTGTGTGTGTGTACCTGCAGTTTGGCATGTCTCTGAGCAGACACACACTCTTTGCGCAGTGTGTGTGTGTGTGTGTGTGTGTGAGTGTGTGTGTGTGTGTGTACCTGCAGTTTGGCATGTCTCTGAGCAGACACACACTCTTTGCGCTGTGTGTGTGTGTGTGTGTGTGAGTGTACCTGCAGCTTGGCGTGTCTCTGAGCAGACACACACTCTTTGCGCAGTGTGTGTGTGTGTGTGTGTGTGTACCTGCAGTTTGGCGTGTCTCTGAGCAGACACACACTCTTTGCGCAGTGTGTGTGTGTGTGTGTACCTGCAGTTTGGCATGTCTCTGAGCAGACACACACTCTTTGCGCAGTGTGTGTGTGTGTGTGTGTGTGTGTACCTGCAGTTTGGCATGTCTCTGAGCAGACACACACTCTTTGCGCAGTGTGTGTGTGTGTGTGTACCTGCAGTTTGGCATGTCTCTGAGCAGACACACACTCTTTGCGCAGTGTGTGTGTGTGTGTGTGTGTGTGTACCTGCAGTTTGGCATGTCTCTGAGCAGACACACACTCTTTGCGCTTTTGTGTGTGTGTGTGTGTACCTGCAGCTTGGCGTGTCTCTGAGCAGACACACACTCTTTGCGCAGTGTGTGTGTGTGTGTGTGTGTGTGTACCTGCAGTTTGGCGTGTCTCTGAGCAGACACACACTCTTTGCGCAGTGTGTGTGTGTGTGTGTGTGTGTGTGTGTGTGTGTACCTGCAGTTTGGCGTGTCTCTGAGCAGACACACACTCTTTGCGCAGTGTGTGTGTGTGTGTACCTGCAATTTGGCATGTCTCTGAACAGACACACACTCATTGCGCAGTGTGTGTGTGTGTGTGTGTGTGTGTGTACCTGCAGTTTGGCGTGTCTCTGAGAAGACACACACTCTTTGCGCAGTGTGTGTGTGTGTGTACCTGCAATTTGGCATGTCTCTGAACAGACACACACTCATTGCGCAGTGTGTGTGTGTGTGTGTGTGTGTGTACCTGCAGTTTGGCATGTCTCTGAGCAGACACACACTCTTTGCGCAGTGTGTGTGTGTGTGTGTGTACCTGCAGTTTTGGGGTGTCTCTGAGAAGACACACACTCTTTGCGCAGTGTGTGTGTGTGTGTGTGTGTGTGTACCTGCAATTTGGCATGCCTCTGAACAGACACACACTGTTTGCGCAGTGTGTGTGTGTGTGTGTGTGTGTGTGTGTGTGTGTGTACCTGCAGTTTGGCATGTCTCTGAGCAGACACACACTCTTTGCGCAGTGTGTGTGTGTGTGTGTGTGTGTGTGTGTGTACCTGCAGTTTGGCATGTCTCTGAGCAGACACACACTCTTTGCGCAGTGTGTGTGTGTGTGTGTGTGAGTGTACCTGCAGTTTGGCGTGTCTCTGAGCAGACACACACTCATTGCGCAGTGTGTGTGTGTGTGTGTGTACCTGCAGTTTGTTGTGTCTCTGAGAAGACACACACTCTTTGCGCAGTGTGTGTGTGTGTGTGTGTGTGTACCTGCAGTTTGGCGTGTCTCTGAACAGACACACACTCTTTGCGCAGTGTGTGTGTGTGTGTGTGTGAGTGTGTGTGTGTGTGTGTACCTGCAGTTTGGCATGTCTCTGAGCAGACACACACTCTTTGCGCAGTGTGTGTGTGTGTGTGTGTGTACCTGCAGTTTGTTGTGTCTCTGAGAAGACACACACTCTTTGCGCAGTGTGTGTGTGTGTGTGTGTGTGTACCTGCAATTTGGCGTGTCTCTGAGCAGACACACACTCTTTGCGCAGTGTGTGTGTGTGTGTGTGTGTGTGTGTGTGTGTGTGTGTGTGTGTGTACCTGCAGTTTGGCATGTCTCTGAGCAGACACACACTCTTTGCGCAGTTGGGGTGTGTGTGTGTGTGTGTGTGTGTGTGTGTGTGAGTGTACCTGCAGCTTGGCGTGTCTCTGAGCAGACACACACTCTTTGCGCAGTGTGTGTGTGTGTGTGTGTGTGTGTGTGTGTACCTGCAGTTTGGCGTGTCTCTGAGCAGACACACACTCTTTGCGCAGTGTGTGTGTGTGTGTGTGTGTGTGTGTGTGTGTGTGTACCTGCAGTTTGGCGTGTCTCTGAGCAGACACACACTGTTTGCGCAGTGTGTGTGTGTGTGTACCTGCAGTTTGGCGTGTCTCTGAGCAGACACACACTCTTTGCGCAGTGTGTGTGTGGTGTGTACCTGCAGTTTGGCATGTCTCTGAGCAGACACACACTCTTTGCGCAGTGTGTGTGTGTGTGTGTGTGTGTGTGTACCTGCAGTTTGGCATGTCTCTGAGCAGACACACACTCTTTGCGCTGTGTGTGTGTGTGTGTGTGTACCTGCAGCTTGGCATGTCTCTGAGCAGACACACACTCTTTGCGCAGTGTGTGTGTGTGTGTGTGTGTGTGTGTGTGTACCTGCAGTTTGGCGTGTCTCTGAGCAGACACACACTCTTTGCGCAGTGTGTGTGTGTGTGTGTGTGTGTGTGTGTGTGGGGTACCTGCAGTTTGGCGTGTCTCTGAGCAGACACACACTCTTTGCGCAGTGTGTGGTGTGTGTGTGTGTACCCGCAGTTTGGCGTGTCTCTGAGCAGACACACACTCTTTGCGCAGTGTGTGTGTGTGTGTGTGTGTACCTGCAGTTTGGCGTGTCTCTGAGCAGACACACACTCTTTGCGCAGTGTGTGTGTGTGTGTGTGTGTGTGTGTGTGTGTGTGTGTGTGTAAACCCGCAGTTTGGGGTGTCTCTGAGCAGACACACACTCTTTGCGCAGGGGGTGTGTGTGTGGTGTGTGTGTGTACCTGCAGTTTGGCGGGGGTGTGTGTGTGTGTGTGTGTGTGTGTGTGTGTGTGTACCTGCAGTTTGGCGTGTCTCTGAGCAGACACACACTCTTTGCGCAGTGTGTGTGTGTGTACCTGCAGTTTGGCGTGTCTCTGAGCAGACACACACTCTTTGCGCAGTGGTGTGTGTGTACCTGCAGTTTGGCGTGTCTCGAGCAGACACACACTCTTTGCGCAGTGTGTGTGTGTGTACCTGCAGTTTGGGTGTGTGTGTGTGTGTGTGTGTGTGTGTGTACCTGCAGTTTGGCGTGTCTCTGAGCAGACACACACTCTTTGCGCAGTGTGTGTGTGTGTGTGTGTGTACCTGCAGTTTGGCGTGTCTCTGAGCAGACACACACTCTTTGCGCAGTGTGTGTGTGTGTGTGTGTGTGTACCTGCAGTTTTGGGGTGTGTGTGTGTGTGTGTGTGTGTGTGTACCTGTAGTTTGGCGTGTCTCTGAGCAGACACACACTCTTTGCGCAGTATGTGTGTGTGTGTGTGTGTGTGTACCTGCAGTTTGGCGTGTGTGTGTGGTGTGTGTGTGTGTGTGTGTGTGTGTACCTGCAGTTTGGCGTGTCTCTGAGCAGACACACACTCTTTGCGCAGTGTGTGTGTGTGTGTGTGTGTGTGTGTACCTGCAGTTTGGCGTGTCTCTGAGCAGACACACACTCTTTGCGCAGTGGTGTGTGTGTGTGTGTGTGTGTGTGTGTGTGTACCTGCAGTTTGGCGTGTCTCTGAGCAGACACACACTGTTTGCGCAGTGTGTGTGTGTGTGTACCTGCAGTTTGGCGTGTCTCTGAGCAGACACACACTCTTTGCGCAGTGTGTGTGTGTGTGTGTACCTGCAGTTTGGCATGTCTCTGAGCAGACACACACTCTTTGCGCAGTGTGTGTGTGTGTGTGTGTGTGTGTACCTGCAGTTTGGCATGTCTCTGAGCAGACACACACTCTTTGCGCTGTGTGTGTGTGTGTGTGTGTACCTGCAGCTTGGCATGTCTCTGAGCAGACACACACTCATTGCGCAGTGTGTGTGTGTGTGTGTGTGTACCTGCAGTTTGTTGTGTCTCTGAGAAGACACACACTCTTTGCGCAGGGGTGTGTGTGTGTACCTGCAATTTGGCATGTCTCTGAACAGACACACACTGTTTGCGCAGGGGTGTGTGTGTGTGTGTGTGTGTACCTGCAGTTTGGCATGTCTCTGAGCAGACACACACTCATTGCGCAGTGTGTGTGTGTGTGTGTGTGTACCTGCAGTTTGTTGTGTCTCTGAGAAGACACACACTCTTTGCGCAGTGTGTGTGTGTGTGTGTGTGTACCTGCAGTTTGTTGTGTCTCTGAGAAGACACACACTCTTTGCGCAGTGTGTGTGTGTGTGTACCTGCAATTTGGGATGTCTCTGAACAGACACACACTGTTTGCGCAGTGTGTGTGTGTGTGTGTGTGTGTGTGTACCTGCAGTTTGGCATGTCTCTGAGCAGACACACACTCATTGCGCAGTGTGTGTGTGTGTGTGTGTACCTGCGTTTGGCGTGTCTCTGAGCAGACACACACTCATCGCGCAGTGTGTGTGTGTGTGTGTGTGGTGTGTGTGTGTGTGTACCTGCAGTTTGTTGTGTCTCTGAGAAGACACACACTCTTTGCGCAGTGTGTGTGTGTGTGTGTGTGTGTGTGTGTACCTGCAATTTGGCATGCCTCTGAACAGACACACACTGTTTGCGCAGTGTGTGTGTGTGTGTGTGTGTGTGTGTACCTGCAGTTTGGCATGTCTCTGAGCAGACACACACTCTTTGCGCAGTGTGTGTGTGTGTGTGTGTGAGTGTGTGTGTGTGTGTGTACCTGCAGTTTGGCATGTCTCTGAGCAGACACACACTCTTTGCGCAGTGTGTGTGTGTGTGTGTGTGTGTGAGTGTACCTGCAGTTTGGCGTGTCTCTGAGCAGACACACACTCATTGCGCAGTGTGTGTGTGTGTGTGTGTACCTGCAGTTTGTTGTGTCTCTGAGAAGACACACACTCTTTGCGCAGGTGTGTGTGTGTGTGTGTGTGTACCTGCAGTTTGTTGTGTCTCTGAGAAGACACACACTCTTTGCGCAGTGTGTGTGTGTTGTGTGTGTGTGTGTACCTGCAATTTTGGGGTGTCTCTGAGCAGACACACACTGTTTGCGCAGGGGTGTGTGTGTGTGTGTGTGTGTGTGTGTGTGTGTGTGTGTGTGTACCTGCAGTTTGGCATGTCTCTGAGCAGACACACACTCTTTGCGCAGTGTGTGTGTGTGGTGTGTGTGTGAGTGTGTGTGTGTGTGTGTACCTGCAGTTTGGCATGTCTCTGAGCAGACACACACTCTTTGCGCTGTGTGTGTGTGTGTGTGTGTGTGAGTGTACCTGCAGCTTGGCGTGTCTCTGAGCAGACACACACTCTTTGCGCAGTGTGTGTGTGTGTGTGTGTGTGTACCTGCAGTTTGGCGTGTCTCTGAGCAGACACACACTCTTTGCGCAGTGTGTGTGTGTGTGTGTACCTGCAGTTTGGCATGTCTCTGAGCAGACACACACTCTTTGCGCAGTGTGTGTGTGTGTGTGTGTGTGTGTGTACCTGCAGTTTGGCATGTCTCTGAGCAGACACACACTCTTTGCGCAGTGTGTGTGTGTGTGTGTACCTGCAGTTTGGCATTCTCTGAGCAGACACACACTCTTTGCGCAGTGTGTGTGTGTGTGTGTGTGTGTGTACCTGCAGTTTGGCATGTCTCTGGCAGACACACACTCTTTGCGCTTTTGTGTGTGTGTGTGTGTACCTGCAGCTTGGCGTGTCTCTGAGCAGACACACACTCTTTGCGCAGTGTGTGTGTGTGTGTGTGTGTGTGTGTACCTGCAGTTTGGCGTGTCTCTGAGCAGACACACACTCTTTGCGCAGTGTGTGTGTGTGTGTGTGTGTGTGTGTGTGTGTACCTGCAGTTTGGCGTGTCTCTGAGCAGACACACACTCTTTGCGCAGTGTGTGTGTGTGTGTACCTGCAATTTGGCATGTCTCTGAACAGACACACACTCATTGCGCAGTGTGTGTGTGTGTGTGTGTGTGTGTACCTGCAGTTTGGCGTGTCTCTGAGAAGACACACACTCTTTGCGCAGTGTGTGTGTGTGTGTACCTGCAATTTGGCATGTCTCTGAACAGACACACACTCATTGCGCAGTGTGTGTGTGTGTGTGTGTGTGTGTGTACCTGCAGTTTGGCATGTCTCTGAGCAGACACACACTCATTGCGCAGTGTGTGTGTGTGTGTGTGTACCTGCAGTTTGGCGTGTCTCTGAGCAGACACACACTCATCGCGCAGTGTGTGTGTGTGTGTGTGTGTGTGTGTGTGTGTGTACCTGCAGTTTGTTGTGTCTCTGAGAAGACACACACTCTTTGCGCAGTGTGTGTGTGTGTGTGTGTGTGTGTGTGTACCTGCAATTTGGCATGCCTCTGAACAGACACACACTGTTTGCGCAGTGTGTGTGTGTGTGTGTGTGTGTGTGTACCTGCAGTTTGGCATGTCTCTGAGCAGACACACACTCTTTGCGCAGTGTGTGTGTGTGTGTGTGTGAGTGTGTGTGTGTGTGTGTACCTGCAGTTTGGCATGTCTCTGAGCAGACACACACTCTTTGCGCAGTGTGTGTGTGTGTGTGTGTGTGTGAGTGTACCTGCAGTTTGGGGTGTCTCTGAGCAGACACACACTCATTGCGCAGTGTGTGTGTGTGTGTGTGTACCTGCAGTTTGTTGTGTCTCTGAGAAGACACACACTCTTTGCGCAGTGTGTGTGTGTGTGTGTGTGTGTACCTGCAGTTTGTTGTGTCTCTGAGAAGACACACACTCTTTGCGCAGTGTGTGTGTGTGTGTGTGTGTGTGTGTACCTGCAATTTGGCGTGTCTCTGAGCAGACACACACTGTTTGCGCAGTGTGTGTGTGTGTGTGTGTGTGTGTGTGTGTGTGTGTGTGTGTACCTGCAGTTTGGCATGTCTCTGAGCAGACACACACTCTTTGCGCAGTGTGTGTGTGTGTGTGTGTGTGTGAGTGTGTGTGTGTGTGTGTACCTGCAGTTTGGCATGTCTCTGAGCAGACACACACTCTTTGCGCTGTGTGTGTGTGTGTGTGTGTGAGTGTACCTGCAGCTTGGCGTGTCTCTGAGCAGACACACACTCTTTGCGCAGTGTGTGTGTGTGTGTGTGTGTGTACCTGCAGTTTGGCGTGTCTCTGAGCAGACACACACTCTTTGCGCAGTGTGTGTGTGTGTGTGTACCTGCAGTTTGGCATGTCTCTGAGCAGACACACACTCTTTGCGCAGTGTGTGTGTGTGTGTGTGTGTGTGTACCTGCAGTTTGGCATGTCTCTGAGCAGACACACACTCTTTGCGCAGTGTGTGTGTGTGTGTGTACCTGCAGTTTGGCATGTCTCTGAGCAGACACACACTCTTTGCGCAGTGTGTGTGTGTGTGTGTGTGTGTGTACCTGCAGTTTGGCATGTCTCTGAGCAGACACACACTCTTTGCGCTGTGTGTGTGTGTGTGTGTGTACCTGCAGCTTGGCGTGTCTCTGAGCAGACACACACTCTTTGCGCAGTGTGTGTGTGTGTGTGTGTGTGTGTACCTGCAGTTTGGCGTGTCTCTGAGCAGACACACACTCTTTGCGCAGTGTGTGTGTGTGTGTGTGTGTGTGTGTGTGTGTGTACCTGCAGTTTGGCGTGTCTCTGAGCAGACACACACTCTTTGCGCAGTGTGTGTGTGTGTGTACCTGCAATTTGGCATGTCTCTGAACAGACACACACTCATTGCGCAGTGTGTGTGTGTGTGTGTGTGTGTGTACCTGCAGTTTGGCGTGTCTCTGAGAAGACACCACTCTTTGCGCAGTGTGTGTGTGTGTGTACCTGCAATTTGGCATGTCTCTGAACAGACACACACTCATTGCGCAGTGTGTGTGTGTGTGTGTGTGTGTGTACCCGCAGTTTGGCATGTCTCTGAGCAGACACACACTCTTTGCGCAGTGTGTGTGTGTTGTGTGTACCTGCAGTTTGGCGTGTCTCTGAGAAGACACACACTCTTTGCGCAGTGTGTGTGTGTGTGTGTGTGTGTGTACCTGCAATTTGGCATGCCTCTGAACAGACACACACTGTTTGCGCAGGGGTGTGTGTGTGTGTGTGTGTGTGTGTGTGTGTGTACCTGCAGTTTGGCATGTCTCTGAGCAGACACACACTCTTTGCGCAGTGTGTGTGTGTGTGTGTGTGTGGTGTGTGTACCTGCAGTTTGGCATGTCTCTGAGCAGACACACACTCTTTGCGCAGTGTGTGTGTGTGTGTGTGTGAGTGTACCTGCAGTTTGGCGTGTCTCTGAGCAGACACACACTCATTGCGCAGTGTGTGTGTGTGTGTGTGTACCTGCAGTTTGTTGTGTCTCTGAGAAGACACACACTCTTTGCGCAGTGTGTGTGTGTGTGTGTGTGTGTACCTGCAGTTTGGCGTGTCTCTGAACAGACACACACTCTTTGCGCAGTGTGTGTGTGTGTGTGTGTGAGTGTGTGTGTGTGTGTGTACCTGCAGTTTGGCATGTCTCTGAGCAGACACACACTCTTTGCGCAGTGTGTGTGTGTGTGTGTGTGTACCTGCAGTTTGTTGTGTCTCTGAGAAGACACACACTCTTTGCGCAGTGTGTGTGTGTGTGTGTGTGTGTACCTGCAATTTGGCGTGTCTCTGAGCAGACACACACTCTTTGCGCAGTGTGTGTGTGTGTGTGTGTGTGTGTGTGTGTACCTGCAGTTTGGGATGTCTCTGAGCAGACACACACTCTTTGCGCAGGGGGTGTGTGTGTGTGTGTGTGTGTGTGTGTGTGTGTGAGTGTACCTGCAGCTTGGCGTGTCTCTGAGCAGACACACACTCTTTGCGCAGTGTGTGTGTGTGTGTGTGTGTGTGTGTGTGTACCTGCAGTTTGGCGTGTCTCTGAGCAGACACACACTCTTTGCGCAGTGTGTGTGTGTGTGTGGTGTGTGTGTGTGTGTGTGTGTACCTGCAGTTTGGCGTGTCTCTGAGCAGACACACACTGTTTGCGCAGTGTGTGTGTGTGTGTACCTGCAGTTTGGCGTGTCTCTGAGCAGACACACACTCTTTGCGCAGTGTGTGTGTGTGTGTGTACCTGCAGTTTGGCATGTCTCTGAGCAGACACACACTCTTTGCGCAGTGTGTGTGTGTGTGTGTGTGTGTGTGTACCTGCAGTTTGGCATGTCTCTGAGCAGACACACACTCTTTGCGCTGTGTGTTGTGTGTGTGTGTACCTGCAGCTTGGCATGTCTCTGAGCAGACACACACTCTTTGCGCAGTGTGTGTGTGTGTGTGTGTGTGTGTGTGTGTACCTGCAGTTTGGCGTGTCTCTGAGCAGACACACACTCTTTGCGCAGTGTGTGTGTGTGTGTGTGTGTGTGTGTGTGTGTGTGTACCTGCAGTTTGGCGTGTCTCTGAGCAGACACACACTCTTTGCGCAGTGTGTGTGTGTGTGTGTGTGTACCTGCAGTTTGGCGTGTCTCTGAGCAGACACACACTCTTTGCGCAGTGTGTGTGTGTGTGTGTGTGTACCTGCAGTTTGGCGTGTCTCTGAGCAGACACACACTCTTTGCGCAGTGTGTGTGTGTGTGTGTGTGTGTGTGTGTGTGTGTGTGTGTGTACACCTGCAGTTTGGCGTGTCTCTGAGCAGACACACACTCTTTGCGCAGTGTGTGTGTGTGTGTGTGTGTGTGTGTACCTGCAGTTTGGCGGGGTGTGTGTGTGTGTGTGTGTGTGTGTGTGTGTGTACCTGCAGTTTGGCGTGTCTCTGAGCAGACACACACTCTTTGCGCAGTGTGTGTGTGTGTACCTGCAGTTTGGCGTGTCTCTGAGCAGACACACACTCTTTGCGCAGTGTGTGTGTGTGTACCTGCAGTTTGGCGTGTCTCTGAGCAGACACACACTCTTTGCGCAGTGTGTGTGTGTGTACCTGCAGTTTGGCGTGTGTGTGTGTGTGGTGTGTGTGTGTGTACCTGCAGTTTGGCGTGTCTCTGAGCAGACACACACTCTTTGCGCAGTGTGTGTGTGTGTGTACCTGCAGTTTGGCGTGTCTCTGAGCAGACACACACTCTTTGCGCAGTGTGTGTGTGTGTGTGTGTGTGTACCTGCAGTTTGGCGTGTGTGTGTGTGTGTGTGTGTGTGTGTGTGTGTGTACCTGTAGTTTGGCGTGTCTCTGAGCAGACACACACTCTTTGCGCAGTATGTGTGTGTGTGTGTGTGTGTGTACCTGCAGTTTGGCGTGTGTGTGTGTGTGTGTGTGTGTGTGTGTGTGTGTGTACCTGCAGTTTGGCGTGTCTCTGAGCAGACACACACTCTTTGCGCAGTGTGTGTGTGTGTGTGTGTGTGTGTGTACCTGCAGTTTGGCGTGTCTCTGAGCAGACACACACTCTTTGCGCAGTGTGTGTGTGTGTGTGTGTGTGTGTGTGTGTGTGTACCTGCAGTTTGGCGTGTCTCTGAGCAGACACACACTGTTTGCGCAGTGTGTGTGTGTGTGTACCTGCAGTTTGGCGTGTCTCTGAGCAGACACACACTCTTTGCGCAGTGTGTGTGTGTGTGTGTACCTGCAGTTTGGCTGTCTCTGAGCAGACACACACTCTTTGCGCAGTGTGTGTGTGTGTGTGTGTACCTGCAGTTTGGCATGTCTCTGAGCAGACACACACTCTTTGCGCTTTTGTGTGTGTGTGTGTGTACCTGCAGCTTGGCATGTCTCTGAGCAGACACACACTCTTTGCGCAGTGTGTGTGTGTGTGTGTGTACCTGCAGTTTGGCGTGTCTCTGAGCAGACACACACTCTTTTTGCAGGGGGTGTGTGTGTGTGTGTGTGTGTGTGTGTGTGTACCTGCAGTTTGGCGTGTCTCTGAGCAGACACACACTCTTTGCGCAGGGGTGTGTGTGTGTGTGTGTACCTGCAGTTTGGCGTGTCTCTGAGCAGACACACACTCTTTGCGCAGGGGTGGTGTGTGTGTGTGTGTGTGTGTGTGTACACCTGCAGTTTGGCGTGTCTCTGAGCAGACACACACTCTTTGCGCAGGGGTGTGTGTGTGTGTGTGTGTGTGTACCTGCAGTTTGGCGTGTGTGTGTGTGTGTGTGTGGTGTGTGTGTGTGTGTGTGTACCTGCAGTTTGGCGTGTCTCTGAGCAGACACACACTCTTTGGCAGTGTGTGTGTGTGTACCTGCAGTTTGGCGTGTCTCTGAGAGACACACACTCTTTTCGCAGTGTGTGTGTGTGTACCTGCAGTTTGGCGTGTCTCTGAGCAGACACACACTCTTTGCGCAGTGTGTGTGTGTGTACCTGCAGTTTGGCGTGTGTGTGTGTGTGTGTGTGTGTACCTGCAGTTTGGCGTGTCTCTGAGCAGACACACACTCTTTTCGCAGTGTGTGTGTGTGTGTACCTGCAGTTTGGCGTGTCTCTGAGCAGACACACACTCTTTGCGCAGTGTGTGTGTGTGTGTGTGTGTGTGTGTGTGTACCTGCAGTTTGGCGTGTGTGTGTGTGTGTGTGTGTGTGTGTGTGTGTACCTGTAGTTTGGCGTGTCTCTGAGCAGACACACACTCTTTGCGCAGTATGTGTGTGTGTGTGTGTGTGGTGTGTGTGTACCTGCAGTTTGGCGGGGTGTGTGTGTGTGTGTGTGTGTGTGTGTTGGTATTACCCCCTTTGTGAGGACCAGACATTGACATCCCACCTTTCTTGTGAGGACCTTTTTGGTTGTGAGGACCTTTGCCCCGGTCCTCACAAAATTTTCACTTAAAACCAAGTCCACTGAGCTTATTTATCATCATAATGAACATTTTTGATAAAATCTCTTTTGGTCCTCACATTAGTGGTTAACTTAGCATTTTGGAGTGTGTGTGTGTGTGTGTCCGAGCCTCTGCACTCTCCTAATCTGTTAAATTTTTCTCAGTGGAGGAATTTTTCTCATTGGCCAATTTAAAATTTTAGAGGGAAAATCGCAACCAGGAAAATTTGGGGGGGGGGTTTAGACTTGGAGGAGGGGAAAAAGTAAATCACTGTAATGTTTTTAGCCAATCATGAGTGACCTGACCATGTCCCTTAGACTCAATTAAAAAATATTTAACTTTTTTTTTTTTCACATTGCATAGTCCCTGGTGTTATGTAGATATAGAGATTAGTTTAATTTTTATCATCACTTCATGTGTGACTATTAAAAATATCAACAAATTTAATGTAAAATTTAATTTACAGAAGGTTTTTATTATTATTATTTTTTTTACATTTTTGGAGGGAAAGTTGGGTTTTTGGTAAAAGGAGGAAGAGTGACTTATTTTGTCATTATATGAAAAACATGGCTTTAAAAGGCTTGCCTGTGAATTACTGTGTAATTACAGTTACAGTAATCACAATTAATGTGTACAAGTAATTTAATATTACTAAAATTATATAAATACTGTTTTATTATTTATGAGTGTTTGATATGTAACATTCCAACATTCAGACTTTCAGCCAGTGAAGGAACAGAGATAACCACAATAATATTACAGCAGTTTAATTATTTAGTTTGAGGTGAATATTACAGTGAGTTAAGGGGTTGCAGTATCTCCCCTCCCCCCCCACCACACAGCACCCGTGACCTCTCCACCACCTCCTCCCCTCCCCTCTCCTACCCTCCCCCCCCAACCCCTTTCCCAATTTCGCCCAACCCCCTTTCCCTGTTGCCTTAATTTTCCTGTTTTCCCCCTAACCCCAAAATCCTGTATCACACACACCGTTATCACATACTGACCATTTACACTAGATTCCCGTTCCACCCTAACCCCAAAATCCTGTATCACACACACCGTTATCACATACTGACCATTTACACTAGATTCCCGTTCCACCCTAACCCCAAAATCCTGTATCACACACACCGTTATCACATACTGACCATTTACACTAGATTCCCGTTCCACCCTAACCCCAAAATCCTGTATCACACACACCGTTATCACATACTGACCATTTACACTAGATTCCCGTTCCACCCTAACCCCAAACTCCTGTATCACACACACCGTTATCACATACTGACCATTTACACTAGATTCCCGTTCCACCCTAACCCCTAACTCCTGTATCACACACACCGTTATCACATACTGACCATTTACACTAGATTCCCGTTCCACCCTAACCCCAAACTCCTGTATCACACACACCGTTATCACATACTGACCATTTACACTAGATTCCCGTTCCACCCTAACCCCAAACTCCTGTATCACACACACCGTTATCACATACTGACCATTTACACTAGATTCCCGTTCCACCCTAACCCCTAACTCCTGTATCACACACACCGTTATCACATACTGACCATTTACACTAGATTCCCGTTCCACCCTAACCCCTAACTCCTGTATCACACACACCGTTATCACATACTGACCATTTACACTAGATTCCCGTTCCACCCTAACCCCAAACTCCTGTATCACACACACCTTATCACATACTGACCATTTACACTAGTTTCCCCGTTCCACCCTAACCCCTTTTTATCACACACACCTTATCACATACTGACCATTTACACTAGTTTCCCCGTTCCACCCTAAACCCCTATCCTTTCCTTTTATCCCCCCCACACACCGTTATCACATACTGACCATTTACACTAGATTCCCGTTCCACCCTAACCCCTAAATCCTGTATCACACACACCATTATCACATACTGACCATTTACACTAGATTCCCGTTCCACCCTAACCCCTAAATCCTGTATCACACACACCGTTATCACATACTGACCATTTACACTAGATTCCCGTTCCACCCTAACCCCTAAATCCTGTATCACACACACCGTTATCACATACTGACCATTTACACTAGATTCCCGTTCCACCCTAACCCCTATCTCCTGTATCACACACACCGTTATCACATACTGACCATTTACACTAGATTCCCGTTCCACCCTAACCCCTAACTCCTGTATCACACACACCGTTATCACATACTGACCATTTACACTAGATTCCCGTTCCACCCTAACCCCTATCTCCTGTATCACACACACCGTTATCACATACTGACCATTTACACTAGATTCCCGTTCCACCCTAACCCCTAAATCCTGTATCACACACACCGTTATCACATACTGACCATTTACACTAGATTCCCGTTCCACCCTAACCCCTAACTCCTGTATCACACACACCGTTATCACATACTGACCATTTACACTAGATTCCCGTTCCACCCTAACCCCTAACTCCTGTATCACACACACCGTTATCACATACTGACCATTTACACTAGATTCCCGTTCCACCCTAACCCCTAACTCCTGTATCACACACACCGTTATCACATACTGACCATTTACACTAGATTCCCGTTCCACCCTAACCCCTATCTCCTGTATCACACACACCATTATCACATACTGACCATTTACACTAGATTCCAGTTCCACCCTAACCCCTATATCACACACACCGTTATCACATACTGACCATTTACACTAGATTCCCGTTCCACCCTAACCCCTATCTCCTGTATCACACACACCGTTATCACATACTGACCATTTACACTAGATTCCCGTTCCACCCTAACCCCTAAATCCTGTATCACACACACCATTATCACATACTGACCATTTACACTAGATTCCCGTTCCACCCTAACCCCTAAATCCTGTATCACACACACCGTTATCACATACTGACCATTTACACTAGATTCCCGTTCCACCCTAACCCCTAAATCCTGTATCACACACACCGTTATCACATACTGACCATTTACACTAGATTCCCGTTCCACCCTAACCCCTATCTCCTGTATCACACACACCGTTATCACATACTGACCATTTACACTAGATTCCCGTTCCACCCTAACCCCTAACTCCTGTATCACACACACCGTTATCACATACTGACCATTTACACTAGATTCCCGTTCCACCCTAACCCCTATCTCCTGTATCACACACACCGTTATCACATACTGACCATTTACACTAGATTCCCGTTCCACCCTAACCCCTAAATCCTGTATCACACACACCGTTATCACATACTGACCATTTACACTAGATTCCCGTTCCACCCTAACCCCTAAATCCTGTATCACACACACCATTATCACATACTGACCATTTACACTAGATTCCCGTTCCACCCTAACCCCTAACTCCTGTATCACACACACCGTTATCACATACTGGTCAACTTCAGATTTATTCTACAGGTAGTTTTATTATGTTGTTGATATTTTGGAGGGAATGTTCATTTATGGCAAAGAGAGAAAGAGTCTATCTTAATATTCTGTGATTATCTGAAAAACATTAATATGATGTGACTGTAATTTTTAGTAATTAATATGTAAGCCAATATTACTTTTTACTCCCCAGCTGTTTGATGTGTCACATTTAAAATCACACACTTCTGCCTTTATAAGCAGTAAATGAGGAGTGATATTCAGTGTAATGTTTCAGCAGGTAACTTGGTGTAGTTTGAGGTGAATATTAGAGTGAGTTGAAGTTGCAGTGTCTGCCCCTCCCCCACCCCCAGACAGCACCAGTGACCTCTCCACCACCTCCTCCCCTCCCCTCCTCCCCCACCCTCACACAGCCACCTGTGCTGCTGCTGTAACTCTGCTACTCTAACCCCTAACTCCTGTATCACACACACCGTTATAACATACTGGACATTTACACTGGACTTCTGCTTCACCCTAACCCCTAACTCCTGTATCACACACACCGTTATAACATACTGGACATTTACACTGGACTTCTGCTTCACCCTAACCCCTAACTCCTGTATCACACACACCGTTATAACATACTGGACATTTACACTGGACTTCTGCTTCACCCTAACCCCTAACTCCTGTATCACACACACCGTTATAACATACTGGACATTTACACTGGACTTCTGCTTCACCCTAACCCCTAACTCCTGTATCACACACACCGTTATAACATACTGGACATTTACACTGGACTTCTGCTTCACCCTAACCCCTAACTCCTGTATCACACACACCGTTATAACATACTGGACATTTACACTGGACTTCTGCTTCACCCTAACCCCTAACTCCTGTATCACACACACCGTTATAACATACTGGACATTTACACTGGACTTCTGCTTCACCCTAACCCCTAACTCCTGTATCACACACACCGTTATAACATACTGGACATTTACACTGGACTTCTGCTTCACCCTAACCCCTAACTCCTGTATCACACACACCGTTATAACATACTGGACATTTACACTGGACTTCTGCTTCACCCTAACCCCTAACTCCTGTATCACACACACCGTTATAACATACTGGACATTTACACTGGACTTCTGCTTCACCCTAACCCCTAACTCCTGTATCACACACACCGTTATAACATACTGGACATTTACACTGGACTTCTGCTTCACCCTAACCCCTAACTCCTGTATCACACACACCGTTATAACATACTGGACATTTACACTGGACTTCTGCTTCACCCTAACCCCTAACTCCTGTATCACACACACCGTTATAACATACTGAACACTTACCCTGGACTTCTGCTTCACCCTAACCCCTAACTCCTGTATCACACACACCGTTATAACATACTGAACACTTACCCTGGACTTCTGCTTCACCCTAACCCCTAACTCCTGTATCACACACACCGTTATAACATACTGAACACTTACCCTGGACTTCTGCTTCACCCTAACCCCTAACTCCTGTATCACACACACCGTTATAACATACTGAACACTTACCCTGGACTTCTGCTTCACCCTAACCCCTAACTCCTGTATCACACACACCGTTATAACATACTGAACACTTACCCTGGACTTCTGCTTCACCCTAACCCCTAACTCCTGTATCACACACACCGTTATAACATACTGAACACTTACCCTGGACTTCTGCTTCACCCTAACCCCTAACTCCTGTATCACACACACCGTTATAACATACTGAACACTTACCCTGGACTTCTGCTTCACCCTAACCCCCAACTCCTGTATAACACACACCGTTATAACATACTGAACACTTACCCTGGACACTAACCCCTGTGCCTTGCTCACCTTCATCACATACTGACCATTTACCCTGAATATTTTTCGGACAAATAAAACTCTGAACATTTAACAACAAGTTAAATTGTTTAATCAAAAAATTTAAAGACGGCCAATACAATTAGTGCAACAAACCACTGCCAAGTACAGTATTCCTCTCTCCAGACAGAAGAGGCTTTTGGCCTCTATCATATACAATGGCTCACAGTATCTAAGAAATGTATATATTATATACACCCACATAGTGACCACTAGTTGTTTACAGGTAGCTACCATTAACCAAGTGATTTGAAATAAAAATGAGCAAATCATTGCATGAAAGTATATTTCAGATTACAAAAAAATGGCAGACGTTGTTCTGCACAAAGAACAGAAAACCTGATTATGAAAAAAACCTTTATGTCTAAAAGCTGCTGTTGAACTGCAACTATAGATGTCTATGTAAAACAATTATTTTTTTGTTCAGCTTGTGTTCAAAGCTAGTTCTTGAGCACATTGAGACATACATGCTCCAGTTGGAGTCAAGCAGTCTGATGAAATTCTTGAGGCTTGAGACAGAGTGACGTGTGTTTTTTGATGGATCAAACACACCTTTTCTACACATACTGCTAGCTGAAATCTTATTGGTACACAAACATCCACTAGACGTACAGTTTAACAGCATCCTTTACACATCCCTTTTCAATATGTCTGGATTAAACAAGCTTTTTCCCTTACTAGACATTCTTGTCTACATCATTCATAATGCAGATGTGGATGTTGGAGAGCAGCAACACATGTACTTGAGTGAAACCTGATTTAACTGATAGAACAGAATTAGGCAGTGCTATTTTAGTCTAAAGTGTAATAAACTTAAATTAGTGCATTTTCATGCGAAAAAGAAAAAAATATATAGCCAGAAAATTTATGCAATAAAATAAAATATTAGTGCACTGCTAAGAAAAACCAGGCCACCAACATAGTGCAAAAGAACACACCTGGCTCTTTTTCGTCCAATTTCACAATTACTGCCTAAAAACGTTTTTTGTTTCAGAACAGAATTATATACAGAATGTTTTACGTCCTTCCATGATCTTTGTGTTCGATCTGGTTCAGAAGTAAGACATGGATACTTGCGCCTCTTTCTCTCCTTCACTCCATGTTTTGTTTCTTCATTGTGGTGGATTATTATTTGGATCTGCAGAAATAATACATATTATTATTTAGTAAATATCTGACAAGTCCACTTGAGATAATAAATGAAGATGAGAAAAAGAGAGAATGAGTCAGTGAGAGAGAGAGAGAGATAGCTACGGAGAAATAAATAAAAAGAGAGAAATACAGAGCTAGCATGAGAGACAGAGATAAAGACCAAGGTCTGTGCCACAGTCACTAACAAATCACTGAAGTTCTATTCATGGGGTAAAATCATCTTACATTCCAGACAATTAAGGCGCACACAATTATCTTACACAACTCAGTCCACGTACACGGACCTGCCTGGAATTTGTTAAGCTCCATACAAATAATGGGTCAAGGCTTTATGTAAATATGACGTGTTACTAGAGTTTCATAGTTTTAAAAAGGAAATTGTGTGCAAGCTAAAATTAGGATTGTCATGGTTTCTCTGCTAGCTTCTGGCTAATGTGATACCACAGCGTAAACCAGGTGGCTAAAACTAATTTCAGGAAAATAAAATAGTTTTTCAGGAGCCACACTGCATTAAAGCACATCGTTTCGGTGCATTAAATCATACTTTTAAAGCTGGATTCTGGGGACACTAAGATCTTTTAGTTTTTCTGTTTTTTACTTGGTCATCTGTAAAAGGTTAGATGTGAGAAATATGGCGTTTAACGGTTTTCTAAATTAGAATCAATAAAAATTACTCATGCCATTTACTGATATGCACATACACTCACCGTCCACTTTAATAGGAACACATACAGACTGCTGATTTATGGAGTTACTCGATTGTTCATAGGACAGTGACCTGGCTGGTTTTACAGATTGTCAGGAAGTTTACAGTAACTCAAATAATCACTCTGTATAACCGAGAGCACCATCTTAACTTGAGCTGGACAAACCACCTCAGCAGAACACAATCAAGTTCCTCTCCTGTCCGCTATGAACAGGAATCTGAGGCTATTATGAGCACAGGCTTACTGAAACTGGACAGATGAAGAAAAGCCATTTTCCTGTCTTCAACAGTTTCAGTGAGTCTGTGCTCATGACAGAGTCAGATTCTCGAGATAAGAGTGATTATTTAAGATACTGTAGACTTCCTGTCAGCTCAGACCAGACTGGTCATTCTCCTCTGATCTCTCTCATCAACAAGGTGTTCCAGCCTGCAGACCCTCCATACAGTTTCTTGTTTTCGCACAATTTTGTGAAACACTAGAGACTGTTGTATGTGAAAATCCCAGGAGATCAGCAGTTTCTGAAATATTCAGGAGTTTATGCATCCTGCTGCTAACACATGATTGTCTGATTGGATAACTAAATAAATTTAGGTTCCT
Organism: Hemibagrus guttatus; assembly: GCA_033459395.1. Classification (NCBI taxonomy): domain Eukaryota; kingdom Metazoa; phylum Chordata; class Actinopteri; order Siluriformes; family Bagridae; genus Hemibagrus; species Hemibagrus guttatus. The sequence goes on along the minus strand of JAUCMX010000029.1, from coordinate 16,109,192 downwards.
ATTAAAGTAAATGGTGAGGGTTTATTATGAACAGACAATATTACTTTACGACATACTGCTATCGGACATTACCTGGGATAGCGGGAAGTACGTGAATCACATTGTCCTGGCTTTATTGGCCCACTTCTCCCTGACTGCGCTTCTGGAATACAAAGAGACATCTCATCATTTTAAATGTACATAATCATTTTACAAGATTCTGATAAATATAAGATTTTAAAACTAATGGTCACCACATACCATCGTCAGTGTCTGCTTTACTTCCACTGTCCGGAGGTGTAGCATCAGTGGGTCCAGCCATGCAGCTGAGGTCTAGATATTGGAAAGCAGCATAAGAAACAGTAACTGAACTGATTTCAGTCCTCATACATTTGGTGATTTAACATTTTAAAAAGTCTGGAACAATGCAAAATTATATAAATAATGACCATGATCATTTTGATGGATCAAACCCACTTGCTTCCTTTGCTGCAGGTACTGCTAGCTGAAATGTTGTTGATACACAAACATCTACTGGATGTTATACAGCAGGATTAAACTTCTTTACCACCTGTATAAACCTCCCTAACTCACAGATATTCTAACTGATGAAATTGTGCTGCGATTTCTCTTGTCCATGCAGCTCAAACATCATTTCTGCACATTTACATATGAGGGTGTCTGAGTGCACCTGATTAGATCAGCCTTGATTTGTACATTTTTGAAACAGGAATTGTGGTGGACATAATCAAGTCTTTCTTTTAAAAAGAACATGGCAATGTTGACATGGCAGGTGGTCTTGCCACATTAATTTTATTTAGAATTTTCAAAATTCTACTGGTAATTTTTTTAGATTTTGTATCTGGTTAAGTAATATATGTTGTGCCTTCATCCCCTTGGGTTTTGATAACCTTTGTGCTACTCTTCAGATGTCTTGCTAATTTCTTTTGCCCTGAACTACAGTATACAGATGTTTTCCCTTTCTGTTCCCTCCCACTTTGTGCGCGTTATAACTTTCACATCTGTGTTGTCTAACCTACCATCTTCTTTTATGGATTCTTCCCCCTTTTCCTGAGTGTGTACTTCACAAGGGCTGCCAGGGTCAATATAGAGAGCACCAGAGTCAGAACTCTGACCGGATGCGGCATCTTCAGTGCTCGTAATTTCACCAATGGCATCTTTAGTCTTTAATTCCTGTAAAATTAAAAGCTATATTAGAAACATAAACAGAGAATTACACCATACTATGTTTATCACACACTGTTACACATACGTTACTGATACGTTACTGTATCTATAGATGCTGCATTAGAAATCACTGCTCTCTACATTTGAAAATCAAACAGTGTCGACATTTTTACCAACCTGTAGCAAAATAAATTAATCTGTTTTATTTGAATAGAAATAATTAAAATAATCTGAGATTTTTGTTTTTAGCTACATGTACACTATTTTAGTGATTTTTAAACACGATAAACAGCAAGAGTTTCATACCTTGCTAGTCTTGTCTCCTTTTCCTTCCATTACCTATTAAAAAAACCTTTATTATTACACTGTTTATAATAAAATTAAACATTAATAATAAACATTTTTGACCCTATTGGCACACCATACAAACACATGGACAATCTGCATTAATTTAAACGCAGTGAATAGAATTTAGTCAGGAACTGAGCTTCACACTAACTCAGCTGAGAGCTTTGATTAAACCTGAACATCTCAATTCTATCAGCACAATTCCTAGCGGCTCACTGGCTAAGATGAGCACATGCTAACAGTTAGCAAACATGAAGTATTTTATTAGTGGTTGAGCACTGTGTTGCAGTTACAGGCAATAGTTTTATCTGTCGCACTTTATAAATAAATATAAAGCTGTTTGTTGCAGATGTACCGAGCTGTGGCCTAAACACTGCGCTGTATAAACCCTTTAACACGCGCTCTTTAACTCCGCGCATGCGCACTTTAACACCGAGACCGAGAGCAGACGGACTTATTCCGCTCTTTAAACTATTAAACGGCATCACTACACATTAAACCCTTAGAATGAAAACTCATTCAGTTATAATATTACATCACTCACTGTGACTGAAGCTTCCAATTAAAGCGCACACCTGTATAGCTGCTCCTTCACTGCTCTTTAAACTCCCACGTTCACTCACGTTCACTAACTCTACGAGCTAACAGGACAATGCGCATGCGCAATGCGAGCTCACCACCTACAGCGCATTGTGCATCGGGATTGATTTAATATGATGCAATCTTTCTAATAAACTAGATAATAACGCACGATTAGTTTTAATTATATACTGCAAAGTGCTTTCTTACCTGCATCAGCTGTTGTTTTGCGATGTCTTCCGAAATCCGCCAGTAGAAACTCCAGTCTTCCATTACTGTGTTTATGACGTCACTTTAGCAATCGCAATTGGCTTTGGAATTTAATTGTGTAATTAATTGCAAAATAAAACCTATTTAAGTTTAGGTTTATAAATTTAATTATGAAAGGCAGCTCAAAATAAACACAAGTCTATAAAATCTTATTCTTAAATAACTTTTATATCAAAGTTGTTTTTTTTGTTGTTGTTTTTTTTGCTTTAAAGGTCTCCGAAAAAAAGGGAAAAAAGTCCTCCCTCCCTCTAGATTTTTAACCAATGAGAGACAGTTTCGTCATTAATTCAGGTTATCCAATCAAAAAACACTTGGATCCGCCCACTTGCTGTAATTCGCTAGGGATCCGCCCACTCGCTGTAATTCGCTGGGCGGCAAAAATCTGCCTAACAACCGAAGGTCCTCACAGCAAAGGTCATGAGTTCAGTGAAGAGTGTTTTGGATTTTAAACAGCTATCAATTGTGACAGTGACACCCACTGGTGGGTTGTAGTCTTTGTTTTTTAATAACCCTAAGAGAAAAGGTGGCCCTCACAACACTGTCCCATGTCAAGGTCCTCACAAGTGTACAAAAACGTGTATGTGTGTGTGTGTGTGTGTGTGTGTGTGTACCTGCAGTTTGGCGTGTCTCTGAGCAGACACACACTCTTTGCGCAGTGTGTGTGTGTGTGTGTGTGTGTGTACCTGCAGTTTGGCATGTCTCTGAGCAGACACACACTCTTTGCGCAGTGTGTGTGTGTGTGTGTACCTGCAGTTTGGCATGTCTCTGAGCAGACACACACTCTTTGCGCAGTGTGTGTGTGTGTGTGTGTGTGTGTACCTGCAGTTTGGCATGTCTCTGAGCAGACACACACTCTTTGCGCAGTGTGTGTGTGTGTGTGTGTGTGTGTACCTGCAGTTTGGCGTGTCTCTGAGCAGACACACACTCTTTGCGCAGTGTGTGTGTGTGTGTGTGTGTGTGTGTGTACCTGCAGTTTGGCGTGTCTCTGAGCAGACACACACTCTTTGCGCAGTGTGTGTGTGTGTGTGTGTGTGTGTGTGTACCTGCAGTTTGGCGTGTCTCTGAGCAGACACACACTCTTTGCGCAGTGTGTGTGTGTGTGTGTGTACCTGCAGTTTGGCGTGTCTCTGAGCAGACACACACTCTTTGCGCAGTGTGTGTGTGTGTGTGTGTGTGTGTGTGTACCTGCAGTTTGGCGTGTGTGGTGTGTGTGTGTGTGTGTGTGTGTGTACCTGCAGTTTGGCGTGTCTCTGAGCAGACACACACTCTTTGCGCAGTGTGTGTGTGTGTGTACCTGCAGTTTGGCATGTCTCTGAGCAGACAATCTTTGCGAAAACCTCTTTGGCGTGCGTGTGTGTGTGTGTGTGTGTGTGTGTACCTGCAGTTTGGCGTGTCTCTGAGCAGACACACACTCTTTGCGCAGTGTGTGTGTGTGTGTGTACCTGCAGTTTGGCGTGTCTCTGAGCAGACACACACTCTTTGCGCAGTGTGTGTGTGTGTGTGTGTGTGTGTGTGTACCTGCAGTTTGGCGTGTGTGTGTGTGTGTGTGTGTGTGTGTACCGCACGCCCGCAGTTTTTCGCAGTATGTGTGTGTGTGTGTGTGTGTGTGTGTGTACCTGCAGTTTGGCGTGTGTGTGTGTGTGTGTGTGTGTGTGTGTGTGTGTACCTGCAGTTTGGCGTGTCTCTGAGCAGACACACACTCTTTGCGCAGTTGTGTGTGTGTGTGTGTGTGTGTGTGTGTACCTGCAGTTTGGCGTGTGTGTGTGTGTGTGTGTGTGTGTGTGTGTGTACCTGCAGTTTGGCGTGTCTCTGAGCAGACACACACTCTTTGCGCATGTGTGATGTTTTGTGGTGTTGGTTTTGCTGCATGTGTGTGTGTCTCCTCAGCTCACACTGTGTTGTTGTGTGTGCTGAGGCACCTGCAGTTTGCGCGTCCTCCTGAGCAGTCTTTGCGCAGTGTGTGTTGTACCTGCAGTT
>JAUCMX010000029.1:16094851-16099851 GCA_033459395.1 Hemibagrus guttatus | reverse complement strand
GGACCAACCAGTTATTAGGCTTAGGGGGCAAAGACTTTTTCACACCACTGTAGATGTAGATCTTTTGGTCAGAGAGAGTCAGAGGACATCTGCTCCAAACACTCCACTTCCTGTTACTCAGACACTCTACACCTATTAAACCCAGTGACAGGTGTAGTGAAGAACTCCGATGATCTCAGTGGAACCTGTCCAGGGAGGTGTGATAGATAATGCAGCAGGTCAGTTCTTGAAGTTGATGTGTAGGAAAGCTGGAAAAACTGGAAGGGCTTTGACGATGTGATATCTGGTCAGAGCAGGTCTTGTGTGGTGTTCCTGGAGTGCAGGGGTTAGTACCTGCTCCTCTTCCATTAAACACTCCGCTGCGTCATTTGTACAGTTTATTAAAACAAATGTCCAGAAAACAGCAGCATGACCAGTGGTGTAGTGGTTAGAGAGATGGAGTCTGATTCAAGTCTTTACTTTTAACAGTTCACTGGGTTTGGATCAGCCATTTATTAAGACAAAAGTCCAATAAGCTACAAGCTCACCAATGGTTAGAGTGATGGATGCTGGTGTGTGAAGTGCTGGGTTCAAGTTTGTGATGTCGGATAATCCACGTTGCCCTCTACCCTGCAGTGGTGTAATGGTCAGAATGATGGCTTCTGGTGTGTGAGGTTGCTGGTTCAAGTCTGTGTGTTCTCGCTTTATCTTTAAACACCTCAGTGACGCTCTATGAACAGTTTATTAGGACAAAAGTCCAATAAGCAACACCAACCTCTGTCCTGCAGTAGTGTAGTGGTCAGAGCTGTGGACTCTGGTGCATGAGGTTGTAGGTTCAAGTCTGTGTGTTTTTGCTCTAGTGTGCTCTCGGGGTTAATTAGATGAAGGTGAAAAGGTCTATAAGGTGTCCTGTAGGTATGAGTTCCTGTGGCTCATGTGGATGAGCACGGCCTCTGGGTCGAGAGGTTGCTGGTTCGAACCCCAGCCAGGACTCCAGGATTATGAGCGTTGATGGTTCCGGATGAGGAAGGTGCCGGAGGGTGAGAAGGCAAAGAGATGTGGCAGGCTGGAGGGCGTGAATGAGGGGGGGTAATCCGGGCAGCTGCCCCCCCAGGGTCAGAACAGGAGAATAAAGGGGTTATGGAACCAGAAAAGAGAGGTTCGACTTAGTTTTTGCATTAATAGAGAGGATGCTGTAAAAAACTATCACCTCACTTTTTTCTGGTGTTTTTCAACACGAGTTTCCACATCTTACCTCTCACAGGCTCCACCCACTTACCTCTCACACGCTCCACCCACTCACCTCTCTCATCACTCTCATCACTGGACATACAGGGTGTGGTGATGAGCTGGATTTGAACCAGCACCCTCTACTCTGAGAGGTGAAGCCTTTACCACTGCACCACTGAATCTCTCACACACTGCCTCGGCTCCTGGCGTATTTGTCTTTTAAAACCACGCCCACAAAACAAAAAAAAAAGAGCAGCGTAGAAGTGTACATCTCGTTCCCAGCCCTGAGCTATGTCTTTTAATCAATCACATTATCAGATTTTATCTTGCAATAGAAGAACTACACAAACAGACACACATAGGCATGCACACACAGACATGCGCGCGCACACACACACACTCAGGATAGTGTAGGAGCAGTGTCTAGGCGCAGACTGAGATGAAAGTTGGAGAGAAACTCCACCCACGTCTGTTAAATATTTATCTTTGGTGTAATATTACAGTGTGAGGCACGACACTAAATAAAGCTGATTCTCAGATAAACAGATGGTTTGTTCTCCCCAGTGTGTGTGTGTGTGTGTGTGTGTGGGTGGATTACAGCAGCAATAGAATTTACACACAGTGTCTTAGACACATTTCACATCCTGTCTAACAATATTTTTAAACAAACAAATAAACAACTAAATAAATAAATGTGCTTCTTTAGTTTCAGGCTAATGGAGGTATACAGCCTCCAGCTAAAATATCATCTTAAATAAGAGTAATTTAGTTTACAGAGCAAAAGTGAGACGTTTCTTGTGATATTTTAAAACTAAGAAATGAATAAGTGGGCGGAGTCTTACCGATTCCAGGGTTTGATTTGTTGCCTGAAGTTTCTGGGCGTGTTGTTGGAGCTGGGAAATCTGACTCTAAAGTAATAACAACAACAACAACAATAATCTTCACATCACTGTAGTTAATGTTTCTAAATATTTATAGTTTTATTTATAATCCTTTAACAATACTGAACAGTCAGAACATTCAGAATATTCATTTAAATCTACTTCAGAATAAATATAGGGTTTTCCTTTTTTTTTTTTTTTTTTTTTCCGTGTGTGTGTGTGTGTGTGTGTGCGCGTGTATTCTAGAGTTTTTCTGGTTTCTAATCAAATAAAGGGGGGCACAGTGGCTTGGTGGGGGGGCACAGTGGCTTGGTGGGGGGCACGTTTGCTTCACACCTCCAGGGTTGGGGGTTCGATTCCCGCCTCCGCCGACTGTGTGTGGAGTTTGCATGTTCTCCCCGTGCCTCGGGGGTTTCCTCCGGGTACTCTGGTTTTCTCCCCCGGTCTAAAGACATGCATTGTAGGTTGACTGGCATCTCTAAATTGTCCATAGTATGAGAGTGTGTGTGTGTGCGCCCTGTGATGGGTTGGCACTCCGTCCAGGGTGTATCCTGCCTTGATGCCCAGTGACGCCTGAGATAGACACAGGCTCCCCGTGACCCGAGAATAGATCGGATAAGTGGTACACAATGAATGAATGGTGAAATAAAGACTGGTGTTTAATCAAATGCTGATGTGGTGCCCTCTAGTGGTGTAACTAGATGTGTAAATAATAATACCACCATCTAGTGGTGAAGTCATGTACATGCACAGTGTGTGTGTACCTGTGTGTGTTGGTGTTGTGCAGTGTGTATGTGTTCGTCTCTCATGGTGGTCTGGTAAAGTTTCTGCAGACGGTCCAGCTCCTGAGCAGCAACTTGCCACATCTGTAGTGCCCGCTCCTTCTCCTACACATCATCATCATCATCATCATCATCACCAAACACAGAAGTAGATCAAAGGTAAAAGATCATGTGATGTTAGATTATGTTCATTTTTAAAGAAAGTTTAATTTTAAAGTAGTCAGGATTAATACCTCATTACAGACATTAAATACACTGTGTGTGTGTGTGAGAGTGTGTGTGTGTGTACCTCCACTGCACACTTGACCTGCTCTTCCAAGTTGGTAACAGCGACTGCCTCTGCTGCAGCGTCTTCATCCACAGAGAGAGACTGGAGCTGTTTCTCTACAGAGAGCCGCTGTTCCGCATAGAGCCTGGACACGGAACCACAGCGGAACCATAAGGGAATGTCAGGGTACAGGATAAAGACACGGAGATGTACAAGAAGATATAAAAAGGGGAAAAAAACAATAAACCAAAAACTAAACAATTTAGGAAAAATTAAATAAATAAATGAAAAAAGACTGAAAAAATAAAAGATAGGCAGCAGAATGAAAGGAAGAAGTCACATCTACGGCGGTACGGGGTGTGCGGTCACGCCTACGGCGGTACGGGGTGTATGGTCACGTCTTCTAGAACTGCTCAAGTCAACAAACACTTTAATAATAATATAATACTAACAGACACCATGGATAAGAAAGTAAAATATAGAAAATTACTTCACTTTATTACAAAAACCTGAAATTACTTCACTGAGTTAACCCTGAATGATCTGATCCGTCTCTGAAACTGCCCTGTATTTATCCTGCCTGTCTCCAAGGCTCCTCCCACATTCTCTTGTTCTTTTCCTCTCCAAAAAAATTCACAAAATTTAAAAATGTTTGGCTTTCAGTTCTTTAATTCCCCTTATGTTTCATTCTCAGCTTGTCATGTCCTATTATTTGCATCATAATGAATTCCCCATAGTTTCATTCACACCCCTTTATATAAAAAATATATAAATCTCTCTCTGGACAGCGAGCTGAGTGGACATTCCCTGAGCACCTGCCTTTTGGGTAACCTTTATCATGTGTAAGCGCTCCTTTTTCTATTTTGTTTATAAGATTTTTGCTAAAACATGCTCAGTATCTGTTTATTCTCTGGGGTTAGTGTGAGTTAGTGGCTCCTCTTCTCATCATCATCATCATCATCATCATCATGCTCTATCCTTGATTGTACACTACACAGTGTCCTGATTATATCTTGCATTCTAATTTCCTTTCACTTGTTTGTCTCCCTGCTCCTGCACCAGATCCTCCTCCACTGGTGAGTTCAGGGGACAACAATCTGGAACAACATCTCTGTCCCCAGCTGGCTGACGTGGCCATTGCCCTGACTAACCGTAGCGCTGCTAGACTCATCCTATAAACCACAAGCCCTACTAAATAGCTCCATTTATTATATTAAACTACAATTTATTACCCTTCCCTGTGTGTGTGCTCTCACCATTTTCATTCTCACAAAGAGGAGAGCTACAGTACAAAGTCTCAATGCAGTGTTTGTTTAGGATGAGGGTGGTGTTTGTTTAGGATGAGGGTGGTGTTTGTTTAGGATGAGGGTGGTGTTTGTTTAAGATGGGGTGGAGTTTGTTTAAGATGTGGTCTGGTGTTTGTTTAGGATGAGGATAGTGTTTGTTTAAGATGGGTGGTGTTTGTTTAAGATGGGGTGTGGTGTTTGTTTAAGATGGGGTGGTGTTTGTTTAAGATGGGGTGTGGTGTTTGTTTAGGATGAGGCTGGTGTTTGTTTAGGATGGGGTGGTGTTTGGTTAATATGGGGTGTGGTGTTTGTTTAGGATGAGGGTGGTGTTTGTTTAAGATGGGGTGGTGTTTGTTTAGGTAGAGTGGTGTTTGTTTAGGATGAGGGTGGTGTTTGTTTAAGATGGGGTGGTGTTTGGTTAAGATGGGGTGGTGTTTGGTTAGGATGAGGGTGGTGTTTGTTTAAGATGGGGTGGAGTTTGTTTAGGATGAGGGTGGTGTTTGTTTAAGATGGGGTGGAGTTTGTTTAAGATGGGGTCTGGTGTTTGTTTAGGATGAGGATAGTGTTTGTTTAA
>JAUCMX010000029.1:16079851-16082351 GCA_033459395.1 Hemibagrus guttatus | reverse complement strand
CTCAGAGAACTGCAGAAACTTCCAGAACAAAATGTGAGAGGACTAGGAGTGTGTGAGAGGGGAGTGTGTGTGAGAGGACTAGGAGTGTGTGAGAGGGGAGTGTGTGTGAGAGGACTAGGAGTGTGTGAGAGGGGAGTGTGTGTGAGAGGACTAGGAGTGTGTGAGAGGGGAGTGTGTGTGAGAGGACTAGGAGTGTGTGTGAGAGGACTAGGAGTGTGTGTGAGAGGGGAGTGTGTGTGAGAGGACTATGAGTGTGTGTGAGGGGAGTGTGTGTGAGAGGGGAGTGTGTGTGAGAAAACTGGGGAGTGTGTGTGTGTGAGGACTGAGAGTGTGTGTGAGAGGGGAGTGTTTTGTGAGAGGACTAGTAGTGTGTGTGAGAGGGGAGTGTGTGTGAGAGGGGAGTGTGTGTGAGAGGACTAGGAGTGTGTGTGTGAGGGGAGTGTGTGTGAGAGGACTAGGAGTGTGTGTGTGAGGGGAGTGTGTGTGAGAGGACTAGGAGTGTGTGTGAGAGGGGAGTGTGTGTGAGAGGCCTAGGAGTGTGTGTGATAGGGGAGTGTGTGTGAGGGGACTAGGAGTGTGTGAGAGGGGAGTGTGTGTGAGAGGACTAGGAGGGGTGTGTGAGAGGACTAGGAGTGTGTGTGAGAGGGGAGTGTGTGTGAGAGGCCTAGGAGTGTGTGTGAGAGGGGAGTGTGTGTGAGAGGACCTGGAGTGTGTGTGAGAGGGGAGTGTGTGTGAGAGGCCTAGGAGTGTGTGTGATAGGGGAGTGTGTGTGAGAGGACTAGGAGTGTGTGTGAGAGGGGAGTGTGTGTGAGAGGACTAGGAGAGTGTGTGTGATAGGGGAGTGTGTGTGAGAGGACTAGGAGATTGTGTGTGAGAGGACTAGGAGAGTGTGTGTGAGGGGAGTGTGTGTGAGAGGGGAGTGTGTGTGAGAGGACTAGGAGTGTGTGTGAGAGGACTAGGAGTGTGTGTGAGAGGGGAGTGTGTGTGAGAGGGGAGTGTGTGTGAGGGGAGTGTGTGTGAGAGGACCAGGAGTGTGTGTGAGAGGGGAGTGTGTGTGAGAGGACTAGGAGTGTGTGTGAGAGGGGAGTGTGTGTGAGGGGAGTGTGTGTGAGAGGACTAGGAGTGTGTGTGAGAGGACTAGGAGTGTGTGTGAGAGGGGGGTGTGTGTGAGAGGCCTAGGAGTGTGTGTGATAGGGGAGTGTGTGTGAGAGGACTAGGAGTGTGTGTGAGAGGGGAGTGTGTGTGAGAGGACTAGGAGTGTGTGTGAGAGGGGAGTGTGTGTGAGAGGACTAGGAGAGTGTGTGTGAGGGGAGTGTGTGTGAGAGGGGAGTGTGTGTGAGAGGACTAGGAGAGTGTGTGTGAGAGGACTAGGAGAGTGTGTGTGAGGGGAGTGTGTGTGAGAGGGGAGTGTGTGTGAGAGGACTAGGAGAGTGTGTGTGAGGGGAGTGTGTGTGAGAGGGGAGTGTGTGTGAGAGGACTTTTAAGGGGGGTGTGTGTGAGAGGGGAGTGTGTGTGAGAGGACTAGGAGTGTGTGTGAGAGGGGAGTGTGTGTGAGAGGGGAGTGTGTGTGTGAGGGGAGTGTGTGTGAGGGGAGTGTGTGTGAGAGGACCAGGAGTGTGTGTGAGAGGGGAGGGGTGTGTGAGAGGACTAGGAGTGTGTGTGAGAGGGGAGTGTGTGTGAGGGGAGTGTGTTTGAGAGGACTAGGAGTGTGTGTGAGAGGACTAGGAGTGTGTGTGAGAGGGGAGTGTGTGTGAGAGGCCTAGGAGTGTGTGTGATAGGGGAGTGTGTGTGAGAGGACTAGGAGTGTGTGTGAGAGGGGAGTGTGTGTGAGAGGACTAGGAGTGTGTGTGAGAGGGGAGTGTGTGTGAGAGGACTAGGAGAGTGTGTGTGAGAGGACTAGGAGAGTGTGTGTGAGGGGAGTGTGTGTGAGAGGGGAGTGTGTGTGAGAGGACTAGGAGAGTGTGTGTGAGAGGACTAGGAGAGTGTGTGTGAGGGGAGTGTGTGTGAGAGGGGAGTGTGTGTGAGAGGACTAGGAGAGTGTGTGTGAGGGGAGTGTGTGTGAGAGGGGAGTGTGTGTGAGAGGACTAGGAGTGTGTGTGAGAGGGGAGTGTGTGTGAGAGGACTAGGAGTGTGTGTGAGAGGGGAGTGTGTGTGAGAGGGGAGTGTGTGTGTGAGGGGAGTGTGTGTGAGAGCGGAGTGTGTGTGAGAGGACTGGGAGTGTGTGTGAGAGGACTAGGAGTGTGTGTGAGAGGGGAGTGTGTGTGAGAGGGGAGTGTGTGTGAGAGGACTGGGAGTGTGTGTGATAGGGGAGTGTGTGTGAGAGGCCTGGGAGTGTGTGTGAGAGGGGAGTGTGTGTGAGAGGACTAGGAGTGTGTGGAGAGGGGAGTGTGTGTGAGAGGACTAGGAGTGTGTGTGAAAGGAGTGTGTGTGAGAGGGGAGTGTGTGTGAGAGGACTAGGAGTGTGTGTGAGAGGACTAGGAGTGTGTGTGAGAGGGGAGTG
>JAUCMX010000029.1:16072351-16074851 GCA_033459395.1 Hemibagrus guttatus | reverse complement strand
TGTTTAGAAATGACTCCTCAAGTGAATCATTTACATTTTAAATGACTAAATGACAACAAGTTAATTAATCTTGGAAATGAATCACCTACAGTGATTCACCTATAGTTTTAAATGATTCAGTGATTCAGTTACATTTGTAAATAATTACACGTGTCCCTTACGTTTATAAATGGTTACTTGTTTACATTTAAAACAACTGCATAGGTTTCACACAAGTGATCTTATTTATGTCTGTAAAAGTCTAAGGGGTTCATTTATGTCTAAATGACTCCCCAAGTGATTCGATTACATTTATAAAGACCACATAATTGATTCACTTATGCTTCTATCCATCTCCTCATGTACATTTGTAAATGACTGAAAGATTCAGCTGCATTAATAAATGACCACTTATGTGTTTTACTGAGATGATTCATGTGTTTGTACATGTTAAGCAAAGACAGAGACAGCGCTGGTTAAAGTGGTAAATGACCTGTTACTGGTGCTGGTGTTACTCGATCTTAGTGCAGCTTTTGACACCACTGACCACACCATTGACCACACTATTCTACTTAATACTTATACTTAATAGGTTAGAACATGTTGTTGGTCTTAAAGGAGAAGTTCACTTCCAGAGCAAAAATCTCCTCACCCCCTCGTCATCCAAGATGTTCATGTCTTTCTTTCTTCAGTCGTAAAGAAATTATGTTTTTTAAGGAAAACATTTCAGGATTTTTCTCCATATAGTGGACTTCAGTGGTGCCCGCGAGTCTGACCTTCCACACTGCAGATTAAATGCAGCTTCAAAGAGCTCTAAACAATTCCAGCCCAGGAAGAAGGCTCTTATCTAGCCAAACCATCGGCCATTTTCTTAGAAAAATAAACAATTTTATACTTTTTAACTACAAAAGCTCATGTCTGGGATGCGCGTCCGCGACACTACGTACTACATAATCACGTCGGAAGGTCACGTGTGACGTAGGCAGCGCTACAGATCCAGTGTTTACTAGTGTGGAGAAGGAGGAGTGCTCCGAAGCTGTGGCATGTGGAATGACACATAGTTATATGTCTTGTCTAAAAATCCTGAAATGTTTTCCTCAAAAAACATCACTTGTTTACAACTGAAGAAAGAAAGACATGAACATCTTGGGTGAATAAATTAGTTGTAAATTTTTTGTTCTGGAAGTGAACCTCTCCGTTAAAGGAACAGCTCTCTCCTGGCTCAGGTCTTATTTGACAGATCGTTATCAGTGTGTAGATCTAAATGGTGACTTCTCTATGCATACTAAGGTTATGTTTGGTGTTCCACAAGGTTCTGTCTTAGGCCCACTGCTTTTCTCCTTATATATGCTACCGCTTGGTGCAATTATTCGTAAACATGGTATTAGCTTCCACTGTTATGCGGATGACACACAGCTGTATGTTTCAGCTAAGTCAGATGAGAGACACCAGATTATTAAGATTGAAGAATGTATAAAGGACATTAGACAGTGGACGGTCACTAACTTCCTCCTGCTTAACTCTGACAGACAGAGGTGCTTGTATTAGGACCACATGCAGCTAGAAGTAAGCTTTCTGATTACAGAGGAACTGTGGATGGTCTTTCTGCTTCATCTCGTCCAGCAGTAAAAGATCTTGGTGTGATCGTTTGAAGCTCATGTAGATAATATCACTAGAGTAGCCTTCTTCCATCTTAGAAATATTGCTAAGATAAGAAATATGATGTCACTTCATGATGCAGAAAAACTAGTTCATGCTTTTGTTAGCTCTAGGTTGGATTATTGTAATGCCTTACTGTCTGGATGTTCCAGTAGGAGCATGAACAAGCTCCAGTTAGTCCAGAACACAGCAGCTAGAGTTCTAACTAGAACCAGTAGATATGAACACATCTCTTCTGTGAATCTTATCCACACTACATTGGCTCAGAATTTCAGATCAGTCTTTGACTGAGTCACTAACACTGTAAAAGACTGAGGGTGATTCAGACTGGACCTGACCCCGGAGTGAGAGACACTGACCCTCAGAATGTGATGAGAATATGAAGCTAGGAGGAGCAGCAGATTTCTGAATGCGACTTAAAAAAAAACTCCCTTCTGACAGAATTGCCTCCTGATAACGTCATATCATTAATAAAGTAATTCACTCGAGGTCTCGTATTTAGCCTTAAGATCTATTGTGCCGCGTGTGAGATCAGCGCAAACGAGTGAAAGACAGACTGGTTAACATCTGTAATCTTATAATTATCAGGCCATTATTCAAACGCTGTCTCTCCATCTTCTGAGCAGCTTAGCGTGTTCCATCCTCTTCAGTCACTTGGTTATCTCAGTAACACGAAATGAACCATCCGAATTCTTCTGGAGAGCCTCTTCATGTCGCTGTGTTTCTCATCACGTCGCACAAAACACTCCACCGCTCCATTATTAATCTCCTTCCATTATTAACAGCCTCCCAAGTAGAGAGCACACACACACACACACACACACATTTACTTATCACAATTATGAAAATCAAAACAAATGAC
>JAUCMX010000029.1:16037351-16049851 GCA_033459395.1 Hemibagrus guttatus | reverse complement strand
TACTGTTCTAGTGTTCTAATGTTCTAATGTTCTATTGTTCTAATGTTCTGCTCTTCTGATGTTCTACAGTTCTCCTGTTCTAGTGTTCTAATTTTCTACTGTTCTAGTGTTCTAATGTTCTACTGTTCTAGTGTTCTAATGTTCTACTGTTCTAGTGTTCTAATTTTCTACTGTTCTAGTGTTCTAATGTTCTACTGTTCTAGTATTCTAATTTTCTACTGTTCTAGTGTTCTAATGTTCTAATGTTCTATTGTTCTACTGTTCGGCTCTTCTAATGTTCTACAGTTCTCCTGTTCTAGTGTTCTAATTTTCTACTGTTCTAATGTTCTACTGTTCTTGTGTTCTTGTGTTCTACTGTTCTACTGTTCTACATTTCTAATGTTCTACTGTTCTAGTGTTCTAATGTTCTACTCTTCTAATGCTGTATTGTTCTATTATTCTAGTGTTCTAATATTTTACTGTTCAAGTGTTCTAATATTTTGCTGTTCTAATATTCTAATGTTCTGCTGTTCTAATATTCTAATTTTCTACTGGTCTACTCTTCTAATGTTCTAGTGTTCTAATGTTCTAATGTTCTGCTCTTCTGATGTTCTACAGTTCTCCTGTTCTAGTGTTCTACTTTTCTAGTGTTCTAATGTTCTCCTGTTCTAGTGTTCTAATTTTCTACTGTTCTAGTGTTCTAATGTTCTACTGTTCTAGTATTCTAATTTTCTACTGTTCTAGTGTTCTAATGTTCTACTGTTCTAGTATTCTAATTTTCTACTGTTCTAGTGTTCTAATGTTCTATTGTTCTAATGTTCTGCTCTTCTGATGTTCTACAGTTCTCCTGTTCTAGTGTTCTAATTTTCTACTGTTCTAGTGTTCTAATGTTCTACTATTCTACTGTTCTAATGTTCTATTGTTCTAATGTTCTGCTCTTCTAATGTTCTACAGTTCTCCTGTTCTAGTGTTCTAGTTTTCTACTGTTCTAGTGTTCTAATGTTCTAATGTTCTATTGTTCTACTGTTCTGCTCTTCTAATGTTCTACAGTTCTCCTGTTCTAGTGTTCTAATTTTCTACTGTTCTAATGTTCTACTGTTCTTGTGTTCTAATGTTCTACTGTTCTAGTATTCTAATTTTCTACTGTTCTAGTGTTCTAATGTTCTACTGTTCTAGTATTCTAATTTTCTACTGTACTAGTGTTCTAATTTTCTACAGTTCTAATGTTCTGCTGTTCTAGTGTTCCAATGTTCTAATGTTCTACTGTTCTACTGTTCTACTGTTCTAATGTTCTATTGTTCTAATGTTCTGCTCTTCTGATGTTCTACAGTTCTCCTGTTCTAGTGTTCTAGTTTTCTACTGTTCTAGTGTTCTAATGTTCTAATGTTCTATTGTTCTACTGTTCTGCTCTTCTAATGTTCTACAGTTCTCCTGTTCTAGTGTTCTAATTTTCTACTGTTCTAATGTTCTACTGTTCTTGTGTTCTTGTGTTCTACTGTTCTACTGTTCTTCTGTTCTACACTTCTAATGTTTTACTTTTCTAGTGTTCTAGTGTTCTAGTGTTCTACTCTTCTAGTGTTCTAATGTTCTACTGTTCTGCTCTTCTAATGTTCTACAGTTCTACTGTTCTAGTGTTCTACTGTTCTACATTTCTAATGTTCTACTGTTCTAGTGTTCTAATGTTCTAATGTTCTACTTTTCTAATTTTCTGCTCTTCTAATGTTCTACTGTTCTACTCTTCTAATGTGCTAATGTTCTACTGTTCTAATTTTCTGCTCTTCTAATGTTCTAAAGTTCAGCTGCTCTAAGGTTCTACTGTTCTAATTTTCTACTGTTATAGTGTTCCAATGTTCTGCTATTCTAATGTTCTACTGTACTAGTGTTCTTGTGTTCTAATGTTCTACTGTTCTTCTGTTCTACACTTCTAATGTTCTACTTTTCTAGTGTTCTAGTGTTCTACTCTTCTAGTGTTCTAATGTTCTACTCTTCTAGTGTTCTAATGTTCTGCTCTTCTAATGTTCTCCTGTTCTAGTGTTCTGCTGTTCTAATGTTCTACTCTTCTAATTTTCTACTGTTCTACACTTCTAGTGTTCTAATATACTACTGTTCTACTGTTCAAGTGTTCTAATATTCTGTTGTTCTAATATTCTAATTTTCTACTGTTCTAGTGTTCTTGTGTTCTACTGTTCTACTGTTCTACTGTTCTTCTGTTCTACACTTCTAATGTTCTACTTTTCTAGTGTTCTAGTGTTCTACTCTTCTAGTGTTCTAATGTTCTACTGTTCTGCTCTTCTAATGTTCTACAGTTCTACTGTTCTAGTGTTCTACTGTTCTACATTTCTACTGTTCTACTGTTCTAGTGTTCTAATGTTCTAATGTTCTACTCTTCTAATGTGCTAATGTTCTACTGTTCTAATTTTCTGCTCTTCTAATGTTCTACTGTTCTAATTTTCTGCTCTTCTAATGTTCTAAAGTTCAGCTGCTCTAAGGTTCTACTGTTCTAATGTTCTACTGTTATAGTGTTCCAATGTTCTGCTATTCTAATGTTCTGCTGTTCTAATGTTCTACTCTTCTAATTTTCTACTGTTATAGTGTTCCAATGTTCTGCTATTCTAATGTTTTGCTGTTCTAGTGTTCTACTGTTCTAATGTTCTACTGTTCAAATGTGCTAATGTTGTACTGTTCCACTGTTCTAATTTTCTGCTCTTCTAATGTTCTAAAGTTCAGCTGCTCTAATGTTCTACTCTTCTACTGTTCTACTGTTCTAGTGTTCTAATGTTCTAGTGTTCTACTGTTCTAATGTTCTACTCTTCTAATGTGCTACTGTTCTAGTGTTCTAATGTTGTGCTCTTCTAATGTTCTACTCTTCTAATGTTCTCCTGTTCTAGTCTTCTAATGTTCTAATGTTCTACTCTTCTAATTTTCTACTGTTCTAGTTTTCTAATGTTCTGCTCTTCTAATGTTCTACAGTTCTACACTTCTAATGTTTTACTGTTCTAATGTTCTACTGTTCTAATGTTCCACTCTTCTAATCTTCTACTGTTTAAGTGTTCTAATTTTTTGCTGTTCTAATGTTTTATTCTTCTAATGTTCTACTGTTCTAATGTTCTACTGTTCTACTGTTTTGCTCTTCTAATGTTCTACTGTTCTATTGTTCTACTGTTCTAGTGTTCTAATGGTCTACTGTTCTACTCTTCTAGTGTTCTACTGTTCTAGTGTTCTAATTTTTTACAGTTCTAATGTTCTGCTGTTCTAATGTTCTACTCTTCTAATGTTCTATTGTTCTAATATTCTACTGCTCTAAGGTTCTACTGTTCTTATGTTCTGCTGTTATAATATGCTACTGTTATTCTCTTCTAATTTTCTGCTGTTTTAATGTTCCAATGTTCTCCTGTTCTGCTGTTCCAACATTCCAATGTTCTGCTGTTCTACAGTTCTAACGTTCCAATGTTCTACTCTTCAAATATTTTCTGTCATACTGTTCTATTGTCCTACTGTTCTAATGTTCTACTGTTATAATGTTCTGCTGTTCTCTTCTTCTAACATTCTACTATTCTAATGTTCTGCTGTTCTAATGCTCTAGTATTCTAATGTACTGTTCTGCTGTTTTAATGTTCTAATGTTCTACTTTCTATGTTTACTCTTCTAAGGTTCTAATATTTTGCTGTTCTAATGTTCTACTGTTCTAATGTTCGGTGGTTTTAATGTTCTACTGTTCTTATTTATTAATTTTTTTTTATTCATTGTTTTGCTGTCTGTCAGTGAATGAGTCAGAAATGTGTTTAGAGGCAAAAGTACAATTAAGTTAATGATAAATTAATGAATAATAAAATACACACATCCCACAAACACTCTGTTTCTTTTATCAGGCAAATAAACTGAAGTGAATCACACACACACATAAATGTATGCATACAAACACACACACACACACACACACACACACACACACACACACACACACACCATTTTTTCCCTTCATATTTTAATGAAGAAAGCAGAGAGAGAAAGAAAAAAGAGATGACAGTAAAGACAGAGAGGTAGAGAGAAAATATGACAAAGACAAAATTAAAATGAGAGAAAGAAAGTCTGTCTGTCCTTCTGACTTTCTGTCTGTCTGATAGGCATACAGAGAGACAGTCAGAGAGACAGTCAGAGAGCCAGAGAGAGATAGACCCACATTGTTATGACCCATTAAAAGAATATCATAGCTGTGTTGTTTCTAATGGAGCTGCTGGTGACCGAAACCTCCATGGGTCCCTTATTCTCCTGATAATTACAGCTCACACTCGTCCACTGTCACTCTACACACACCACTAACGAGCATTAACGAGACATGAATAGCAATTAGTGCAATTATCTTATCTCTGCTCAGAGGAGAGGACGAATATTAAATGCACACACACACACACACACACACACACACACACACACACACACACACACACACACAAAGAGAGAGAGTAAAAGCATTTGTGAGAGAATGACTCCGTCCCTGATATGTGTGTGTGTAACTCAGAGAATGTCACGGGCTGTGTCCCAAATCACACTAATGCACTGCACAGTGCACTGAAATAGGTACACACTGTTAAGAAGCTAGCAATTAAGATAAAAGAGACAGAGAGATACTTCTAAAACCCAGAATCCAAAAGAAATTCAGCTCTGACTCAATCACTGAATCACTGACTGATTGACTCAGTGAGTCACTGACTGACTGACTCACCAAATCACTGAATTACTGTTTGACAGACTCATCAAATCACTGATTGACCAACTTACTGAATCACTGACTGACCGACTCACGGAATTACTGACTGAATCAGTGACCGTTTGACTCAGAGAATCACTGAATTACTGACTGACGGATTCACCAAATCACTGACTGACTAACTCACTGAATCACTGACTAACCAACTCACTGAATCACTGACTGATAGACTAACTGAATCACTGACTGGCTGACTCACCAAATCACTGACTATCCGACTCACTGAATCACTGAATTACTGACTGACTGACCCACTAAATCAATAAATCATTAACTGACCAACCCAATGAATAACTGACTAACCAACTCACTGTATCACTGACTGACTGACTCACTGAATCACTCACTGGCCGACTCACTGAATCACTTAATTACTGACTGACTGACTCATTGAATCACTGAATTACTGACTCATTGACTGAATCTCTGACTGACAAATTTCTCAAACCAGTCAGAAGACTGCTTTTATCGATATGTAATATGGAATTTGGTGTGTGTGTGTGTGTGTGTGTGTGTGTGTGTATCTGTGTGTGTGTGTGTGTGTGTGTGTGTGTGTGTGTATCTGTGTGTGTGTGTGTGTGTGTGTGTGTGTGTGTGTGTGTGTGTGTGTGTACGTGTGTGTGTGGATGCATGATGCAATAGCAGTGTCAACAATAACATGGGGTGTATATAAATATAACACACACACTTTTTTGATAAACCTTATTTTTATGTGCACACACTTGAGTAAACACATTCTAGCAGCAGGATGAAGAGCATGCTGGGTAATTGGAAGTCCTGCTCCAAACACACACACGCACGTCTCCCTCTGTGCCTCTTGTTCCGCTTTAATACCCGTTACGCCCTAAATCCCTCACAACATTGGGTTCTGACCCACACACACGCACAGACACACACTCTCAAACCAGCGGTAGTGTCACTGTATGTCATTTGCTCGAACATTTTGTACTTATGAATATTGAATGTGACTAAAGAGATTAGGGGTGGAGCTACATTCACCACAGCATACTCGTCCCCTCAGCAGTCTCTCTTTATTCTCTCTCTCTCTTCAGCTATAAACACTCGTCCCCTCAGCAGTCTCTCTTTATTCTCTCTCTCTTCAGCTATAAACACTCGTCCCCCCAGCACTCTTTCTTTATTCTCTCTCTCTTCAGCTATAAACACTCGTCCCCTCAGCAGTCTCTCTTTATTCTCTCTCTCTTCAGCTATAAACACTCATCCCCTCAGCAGTCTCTCTTTATTCTCTCTCTCTCTTCAGCTATAAACACTCGTCCCCTCAGCACTCTCTCTTTATTCTCTCTCTCTCTTCAGCTATAAACACTCGTCCCCTCAGCAGTCTCTCTTTATTCTCTCTCTCTTCAGCTATAAACACTCATCCCCTCAGCAGTCTCTCTTTATTCTCTCTCTCTCTTCAGCTATAAACACTCGTCCCCTCAGCAGTCTCTCTTTATTCTCTCTCTCTTCAGCTATAAACACTCATCCCCTCAGCAGTCTCTCTTTATTCTCTCTCTCTCTTCAGCTATAAACACTCGTCCCCTCAGCACTCTCTCTTTATTCTCTCTCTCTCTTCAGCTATAAACACTCGTCCCCTCAGCAGTCTCTCTTTATTCTCTCTCTCTTCAGCTATAAACACTCATCCCCTCAGCAGTCTCTCTTTATTCTCTCTCTCTTCAGCTATAAACACTCGTCCCCTCAGCAGTCTCTCTTTATTCTCTCTCTCTTCAGCTATAAACACTCGTCCCCTCAGCAGTCTCTCTTTATTCTCTCTCTTCAGCTATAAACACTCGTCCCCTCAGCAGTCTCTCTTTATTCTCTCTCTCTCTTCAGCTATAAATACTCGTCCCCTCAGCAGTCTCTCTTTATTCTCTCTCTCTCTCTTCAGCTATAAACACTCGTCCCCTCAGCAGTCTCTCTTTATTCTCTCTCTCTCTTCAGCTATAAACACTCGTCCCCTCAGCAGTCTCTCTTTATTCTCTCTCTCTTCAGCAATAAACGCTCGTCCCCTCAGCAGTCTCTCTTTATTCTCTCTCTCTACAGCTATAAATACTCGTCCCCTCAGCAGTCTCTCTTTATTCTCTCTCTCTCTTCAGCTATAAACACTCGTCCCCTCAGCAGTCTCTCTTTATTCTCTCTCTCTTCAGCTATAAACACTCGTCCCCTCAGCAGTCTTCTTTATTCTCTCTCTCTTCAGCTATAAACACTCGTCCCCTCAGCAGTCTCTCTTTATTCTCTCTCTCTTCAGCTATAAACACTCGTCCCCTCAGCAGTCTCTCTTTTTTCTCTCTCTCTTCAGCTATAAACACTCGTCCCCTCAGCACTCTCTCTTTATTCTCTCTCTCTTCAGCTATAAACACTCGTCCCCTCAGCAGTCTCTCTTTATTCTCTCTCTCTCTTCAGCTATAAACACTCGTCCCCTCAGCAGTCTCTCTTTATTCTCTCTCTCTTCAGCTATAAACACTCGTCCCCTCAGCAGTCTCTCTTTTCTCTCTCTCTTCAGCTATAAACACTCGTCCCCTCAGCAGTCTCTCTTTATTCTCTCTCTCTTCAGCTATAAACACTCGTCCCCTCAGCAGTCTCTCTTTATTCTCTCTCTCTCTTCAGCTATAAACACTCGTCCCCTCAGCACTCTCTCTTTATTCTCTCTCTCTCTTCAGCTATAAACACTCGTCCCCTCAGCAGTCTCTCTTTATTCTCTCTCTCTTCAGCTATAAACACTCGTCCCCTCAGCATCTCTCTTTATTCTCTCTCTCTCTTCAGCTATAAACACTCGTCCCCTCAGCAGTCTCTCTTTATTCTCTCTCTTCAGTTAAACACTCGTCCCCTCACAGTCTCTCTTTATTCTCTCTCTCTTCAGCATAAACACTCGTCCCCTCAGCAGTCTCTCTTTATTCTCTCTCTCTTCAGCTATAAACACTCGTCCCCTCAGCAGTCTCTCCTTATTCTCTCTCTCTTCAGCTATAAACACTCGTCCCCTCAGCAGTCTCTCTTTATTCTCTCTCTCTTCAGCTATAAACACTCGTCCCCTCAGCAGTCTCTCTTTATTCTCTCTCTCTCTTCAGCTATAAACACTCGTCCCCTCAGCAGTCTCTCTTTATTCTCTCTCTCTCTTCAGCTATAAACACTCGTCCCCTCAGCAGTCTCTCTTTATTCTCTCTCTCTCTTCAGCTATAAACACTCGTCCCCTCAGCAGTCTCTCTTTATTCTCTCTCTCTCTTCAGCTATAAACACTCGTCCCCTCAGCAGTCTCTCTTTATTCTCTCTCTCTCTTCAGCTATAAACACTCGTCCCCTCAGCAGTCTCTCTTTATTCTCTCTCTCTCTTCAGCTATAAACACTCGTCCCCTCAGCAGTCTCTCTTTATTCTCTCTCTCTCTTCAGCTATAAACACTCGTCCCCTCAGCAGTCTCTCTTTATTCTCTCTCTCTCTTCAGCTATAAACACTCGTCCCCTCAGCAGTCTCTCTTTATTCTCTCTCTCTTCAGCTATAAACACTCGTCCCCTCAGCAGTCTCTCTTTATTCTCTCTCTCTCTTCAGCTATAAACACTCGTCCCCTCAGCAGTCTCTCTTTATTCTCTCTCTCTTCAGCTATAAACACTCGTCCCCTCAGCAGTCTCTCTTTATTCTCTCTCTCTCTTCAGCTATAAACACTCGTCCCCTCAGCAGTCTCTCTTTATTCTCTCTCTCTTCAGCTATAAAAACTCTCCCCTCAGCAGTCTCTCTTTATTCTCTCTCTCTTCAGTATAAACACTCGTCCCCTCAGCAGTCTCTCTTTATTCTCTCTCTCTCTTCAGCTATAAACACTCGTCCCCTCAGCAGTCTCTCTTTATCTCTCTCTCTTCAGCTATAAACACTCGTCCCCTCAGCAGTCTTCTTTATTCTCTCTCTCTTCAGCTATAAACACTCGTCCCCTCAGCAGTCTCTCTTTATTCTCTCTCTCTTCAGCTATAAACACTCGTCCCCTCAGCAGTCTCTCTTTATTCTCTCTCTTCAAGTTAATAAGAGAAAAATCTCAGCTGCTCATGTTACTAAGAAACATACCGAAGTGTAAACTCCTCTGTCCTGAAGATGTGGAGAACTTCAAGTTTCAGCTTCACCTCTGACTGATACACACACACTGATACACATCGCTGACACTGGAGACTCCTTCCACACATAATACACACACACACACACACACACACTCTCCTGACAGATGAATGATTACACACACTTAATGTGTTTATTATCAGTGCAGCGTGCGCTGTACACGTCCCTGTGAATGAGCTGTTACTATAGAAACCAGGGTCTTCATATAAACCTGCGCTACTGTCACAGCTGCTCTTCTGGACATTTCATCAACGCTTTTGAGTCAGAACATGGTTCCAGAGCACTAACATTAAACTCTCTCTCTCTCTCTCTCTCTCTCTCTCTCTCTCTCTCTCTCTCTCTCTCTCTCTCTCTCTCTCTCTCGTTAAACCATCACCTGCACTTTAACAGATCTGGCATTAAACATGAATTTAACACACTCTCCTTATTTTTTATGACATTTATGCGATTCTTCTCGGATTAAACACTAATTTCAGTTTTTAAATGTATTTATAATCTTCTAAAGTTTAGCAAATTCACCCAATTACTGCTCCATTCTCATGCTGTAATGAAGACCTGGGAGATTTAGACACTCAGAACCATCATGTGTGTGTGCTCCCACTGTGAGAATTACCCTTTAAATAAATCACACACACACACACACACACACACACACACACACACACACACACACACACACACACACACACACACACACACACACACACACACACACACACACACACACACACACACACTCTCCCATCAGACTTCATTAACATGATAGTCTGTACTCAGCTGTAATCCCTGATCGGTTGTGGTTAGTGTGAATTAGCGCTTTATCTTTAGACTTTTTTGCCCAATGATAAATTCCTGTGATGAGAAACAGATGTAACAACACCATGTGCCACTTCCTGCTTCATCATCCATCACCTCGGAATCTGCTGAGAACAATAACGGGAAAAGTCAACACACTGTTTCCAATTTACATAAAATTATCACCTGTCAATCAGGGTGGAGTCACCTGTCAGCCATGGTGGAATCACCTGTCAGTCACCTCATCAGGGCGGAGTCATCTGTCAGTCACCACAACAGGGAGGTATGACCTGTCAGTCACCTCATCAGGGTGGAATCACCTGTCAGCCATGGTGGAATCACCTGTCAGTCATCTCATCAGGGTGGAGTCACCTGTCAGACACTACATCAGGGAGGAGTCACCTGTCAGTCACTACAACAGGGAGGTATGACCTGTCAGTCACCTCATCAGGGCGGAGTCACCTGTCAGTCAACTCATCAGGGTGGAGACACCTGTCAGTCAAGGTGGAGTCACATGTCAGTCATCTCATCAGGGTGGAGTCACCTGTCAGTCACTTCATCAGGGCAGAGTCACTGGTCAGTCACCTCCTCAGGGCAGAGTCACTGGTCAGTCACCTCATCAGGGTGGAGTCACCTGTGAGTTCCCTCATCAGGGTGGAGTCACCTGTCAGTCATCAGGCAAACAGACAGACAGGCAAACAGACAGGCAGGCATAGAGATAGGCAGGCAGACAGACAGACAAGCAGGCAGACACAGGGCAGACAGACAGGCATACAGATGCATACACAAACAAGCAGGTGGACACACAGACAGGTAGGCAGACATACACACAGACAGACAGGCAAACAGACAGACAGACAGACAGACGAACTTTAGTAAGTTTTACAGTTCTAGTCTATACTGCTGAAGTGAACTACAGTCACTCTATAGATTCCTCTGAGTTGTACACAGTGTTGATGTGACAGGAAATGACATCACCACACACTAGACACCCATTAACTTAACTGGTGGGAATGAGACGGCGGAATCAGAGACATGAGGAACAGATAATAGAAATGGCCTCCGTGTGAAGATATGAGCTGAGTTCCAGATACTGCCTGGGTCATAGTGAGTCCACACAGCATCTCCACAGCGAGTGTGTGTGTGTGTGTGTGTGTGTGTGTGTGTGTGTAAAAAACACAGCAAGCGGATGGGTGTGATTATTGCAATGTTTTCTGACGCTAATTAGTCTAAAACCGTCCTGTAGTGTGCACGGAGCATTGTGTGGGTGCTACACAGAAAAGTGAGGGAACTTAGAGGATTCAGGGAAAAGTAACTGTTACACACACAGACAGACAGACAGACAGACAGACAGAGAAAGAGAGAGAGAGAGAGAGAGAGAGGAAAAGAGAGAGTGGGGGTGGCAGACGTAGTGGCAGACAGACAGACTGAGAAGCAGACAGACAAAGAAGACAGAGAAGCAGACAGACAGACAGTCCAGAACAGTTAAATCTTCAACTTATTTCAGAGTGTATCTAGTATACACAGCGGTGTGAAAAAGTGTTGGCCCCCTTCCTGATGTCTTATTGTTTTGCATGTTTGTCACACTTTAATGTTTCAGATAATCAAACACATTTAAATATTAGTCAAAGATAACACAAGTAAACACATCATGCAGTTTTTAAATGAAGGTTTTTATTATTAAGGGAAAACAAAATCCAAAACTACATGGCCCTGTGTGAAAAAGTGTTTGTCCCCTAAGCCTAATAACTGGTTGGTCCACCCTTAGCAGCAACAACTGCAATCAAGTGTTTTCCATAACTTGCAATGAGTCTGTTACAGCACTGTGGAGGAATTTTGGCCCACTCATCTTTGCAGAATTGTTGTAATTCAGCCACATTGGAGGGTTTTCGAGCATGAACCACCTTTTTAAGGTCATGCCACAGCATCTCAATGGGATTGAGGTCAGGACTTTGACTCGGCCACTCCAAAGTCTTCATTTTGTTTTTCTTCAGCCATTCAGAGGTGGACTTGCTGGTGTGTTTTGGATCATTGTCCTGCTGCAGAACCCAAGTTCGCTTCAGCTTGAGGTCACAAACAGATGGCCGGACATTCTCCTTCAGGATTTTTTGGTAGACAGCAGAATTCATGGTTCCATTTATCACAGCAAGTCTTCCAGGTCCTGAAGCAGCAGAACAGCCCCAGACCATCACACTACCACCACCATATTTTACTGTTGGTGTGATGTTCTTTTTCTGAAATGCGGTGTTACTTTTACGCCAGACGTAATGGGACACAGACCTTCCAAAAAGTTACATTTTTGTCTCGTCAGTGCACAGAGTATTTTCCCAAAAGTCTTGGGGATCATCAAGATGTTTTCTGGCAAAACTGAGACGAGCCTTTATGTTCTTTTTGCTCTGCAGCGGTTTTCATCTTGGAACTCTGCCATGCAAACCATTTTTGCCCCGTCTCTTTCTTATGGTGGAGTCATGAACACTCACCTTAACTGAGGCAAGTGAGGCCTGCAGTTCTTTGGATGTTGTTGTGGGGTCTTTTGTGACCTCCTGGATGAGTTGTCGCTGTGCTCTTGGGGTAATTTTGGTCGGCCGGCCGCTCCTGGGAAGGTTCTCCACTGTTCCAAGTTTTCTCCATTTGTAGATAATGGCTCTCACTGTGGTTCGCGGCAGTCCCAAAGCTTTAGAAATGGCTTTATAACCTTTTCCAGACTGATAGATCTCAATTACTTTCTTTCTCATTTGTTTTTGAATTTCTTTGGATCTCCGCATGATGTCTAGATTTTGAGGATCTTTTGGTCTACTTCACTTTGTTTATTTAAGTGAGTTCTTGATTGTGAACAGGTGTGGCAGTAATCAGGCCTGGGTGTGGCTAGAGA
>JAUCMX010000029.1:16028401-16036851 GCA_033459395.1 Hemibagrus guttatus | reverse complement strand
CGCAAACACTAACACACACACCACAAACACTAACACACATACACACACACACTAACACACACCCCACAAACACTAACACACACCCCACAAACACTAACACACACACCACAAACACTAACACACACTAAAACACTAACCTCCCCACACACACATTGTCAAATCCTAGCGCACACTGTGTGTGTGTGTGTGTGTGTGTGTGTAAATGATGCTCCATGCTGGATTACTTGAGCATTGTGAAGTGTTTCATAAGCATGAATGAGATGCCAAGCCATTGTATGTGTGTGTGTGAGAGTGTGTGTGTGTGTGAGAGTGTGTGTGTGTGTGAGTGTGTGTGTGTGTGTGAGTATGTGTTAGACTAAGAAATAATCTTGTCAATAATGAACACAGCGTGTTCTTGGGTTCCTGATGAAAGAAAAACATGGCCGTCACTCTGGTTCACTTCTGGAAGAGTTTTTGTCCTCTTATTGTTGCCAAATGATGCTAATGCGCCTTCAGGCACAGTGTGTGTGTGTGTGTGTGTGTGTGTGTGTGTGTGTTCTCATTTGATGCTAACTCATTCAGACTGGTAGCTACTTATTAAAATCTTAAACAGTCTTTGCTCACTCGCCGTCTCGCTCCACTCACATTCACGTGACGTGAGAGGTGGAAGCTTTATTGCAGGGCTCGGAGACGTTCCCTACTTAGGCAGCCTACAGCGGAATGGGACACGAGCGCGTGGACGCTGATCAGCACTGGCATGCACAGATACTTTAATGCCACAGTAATTGCCAAGAGTTTGATCATGGTTTATGAGATTTCTGGGATATTACAACTGCTCAATATATTCACAAAAAAATCACACACACACACACACACACACACACACACACACACACACACACACGATTCTGATGTGTTTCCGAATGATTAGCTCTGACATGAACCAAAATATTCCACTGATAAATGATAGCACAATATTACAATAAATCACCGCTCTGATCACACACACACACTTCTCACAAAAAAATCTTCATACATATTGTGTGTTTGTGTGTGTGTATGTATCTGCACTACAGCCTCATAAACACACATTCTCTGCTCCAGTCATGTTTCTGCTACTCTCTCCTGACTTTTACTGATATAGCACTTAAAAAAAAGCTGTGTGTGTGCGTGTGTGCGTGTGTGTGTGTGTGTGTGTGTGTGTGTGGTATTAAACTCTCAGCTCAAATACCTTCATCCTCTTTTAACGCACAGGAGAGAAACACAAACATGACCTTCTGAAGGGACAAAACATCTCTGAAGGTCACAAGCGAAAGTGTGAAAGCAAAATGAAAAGTAAAGAAATAAAGCAATGTTCAGGAAGATGTCAGCTTTCAAACTCTCTCTCACACACACACACACACACACACAGTACAGATGATTAGGAGAAGCGAAGGACAGTGTGCTGTGTGATGTGTGTCTCTCAGTGACATGTGTACACAGTCCACACCATGTGCAGTTCCAAACACGGCTAATTAAATACTGACGTCTGTTAACGCACTCAATCGCCGTCACGTGGAACAGCAACAGCAGCATGAAGGAGATAATGAAAGGAACGTACAGAGGAACTCCAGCAGTCTGAAGTCTCATCAATGCCACGGTTTATCTGATGAATCTCCAGGCTCTGAGGATGCATTTCTGCATCTAGTATACAGTTGCCAGTTCCTGGTTTTCTGCTTAAACTGGTCATGAAATGTGATGGGCTCTTCACCAAAGTCACAAATATCAACAAACACAACATCTCTAAGCTGATCAAACACAAACAGTCATGATCTTTCATGTCTTTATTGAACACACTAATTACACACAGAGTGAAGGTGGAGAAAGTAAGTGAAACACAAGGCTTCTGGTGTCACTAAATGGCAGTTGGAGTCAGGTGTTAGCAAAGAGTCCAAGGATTCATTGAAGCTGGCTAACATCTCCGGTCATGAGTCAACCATATGCAAAACACTGAACAGGAATGGGATCCATGGAAGGACACCACGAAGGAAGACACTGCTCTCCAAAAAACATTGCAGCACTCCTAAAGTTTGTGAAAACACACAGTGTTCCAGCAGTGCTGCAGAGATCAGGTCAGTAACACCAGTGGACGTGTTTCAGCACCACGGATAGCTACCTGTCTCTCTCTCTCACTGGACTCTTTGTTAAATGTACTGGTTCTCATCTGTTTAATAAAACCTCTTTTATAACCAGTACATTAACAAAGATGCAGGTTGTAGACGTGAGATAACGTGAGTCAGTAACGGGTTAAAGCCACCTGTGTTAGCACCTGATGACCTCACTAACAGCGACATTGACGCCTGATGACCTCACTAACAGCGACATCGACGCCTGATGACCTCACTAACAGCGACATCGACGCCTGATGACCTCACTAACAGCGACATCGATGCCTGATGACCTCACTAACAGCGACATCGACGCCTGATGACCTCACTAACAGCGACATCGACGCCTGATGACCTCACTAACAGCGACATCGACGCCTGATGACCTCACTAACAGCGACATTGACGCCTGATGACCTCACTAACAGCGACATCGACGCCTGATCACCTCACTAACAGCGACATCGACGCCTGATGACCTCACTAACAGCGACATCGACACCTGATGACCTCACTAACAGCGACATCGACACCTGATGACCTCACTAACAGCGACATCGACACCTGATGACCTCACTAACAGCGACATCGACGCCTGATGACCTCACTAACAGCGACATCGACGCCTGATGACCTCACTAACAGCGACATCGACGCCTGATGACCTCACTAACAGCGACATCGACACCTGATGACTCACTAACAGCGACATCGACGCCTGATGACCTCACTAACAGCGACATCGACGCCTGATGACTCACTAACAGCGACATCGACACCTGATGACCTCACTAACAGAGACATCGACACCTGATGACCTCACTAACAGCGACATCGACACCTGATGACCTCACTAACAGCGACATCGACACCTGATGACCTCACTAACAGCGACATCGACACCTGATGACCTCACTAACAGCGACATCGACACCTGATGACCTCACTAACAGCGACATCGACACCTGATCACCTCACTAACAGCGACATCGACGCCTGATGACCTCACTAACAGCGACATCGACGCCTGATGACCTCACTAACAGCGACATCGACACCTGATGACCTCACTAACAGCGACATCGACACCTGATGACTCACTAACAGCGACATCGACGCCTGATGACCTCACTAACAGCGACATCGACACCTGATGACCTCACTAACAGCGACATCGACACCTGATGACCTCACTAACAGCGACAGCGACACCTGATGACCTCACTAACAGCGACATCGACGCCTGATGACCTCACTAACAGCGACATCGACACCTGATGACTCACTAACAGCGACATCGACGCCTGATGACTCACTAACAGCGACATCGACGCCTGATGACCTCACTAACAGCGACATCGACGCCTGATGACCTCACTAACAGAGACATCGACACCTGATGACCTCACTAACAGCGACATCGACACCTGATGACCTCACTAACAGCGACATCGACACCTGATCACCTCACTAACAGCGACATCGACGCCTGATGACCTCACTAACAGCGACATCGACGCCTGATGACCTCACTAACAGCGACATCGACGCCTGATGACCTCACTAACAGCGACATCGACGCCTGATGACCTCACTAACAGCGACATCGACGCCTGATGACCTCACTAACAGCGACATCGACGCCTGATGACCTCACTAACAGCGACATCGACGCCTGATGACCTCACTAACAGCGACATCGACACCTGATGACCTCACTAACAGCGACATCGACACCTGATACCTCACTAACAGCGACATCGAGCCTGATGACCTCACTAACAGCGACATCGACGCCTGATGACCTCACTAACAGCGACATCGACACCTGATGACCTCACTAACAGCGACATCGACGCCTGATGACCTCACTAACAGCGACATCGACCCTGATGACCTCACTAACAGCGACATCGACGCCTGATACCTCACTAACAGCGACATCGACCCTGATGACCTCACTAACAGCGACATCGACGCCTGATGACCTCACTAACAGCGACATCGACGCCTGATGACCTCACTAACAGCGACATCGACGCCTGATGACCTCACTAACAGCGACATCGACGCCTGATGACCTCACTAACAGCGACATCGACGCCCCCCCCCCCCCCCCCCCCCCCCCCCCCCCCCCCCCCCCCCCCCCCCCCCCCCCCCCCCCCCCCCCCCCCCCCCCCCCCCCCCCCCCCCCCCCCCCCCCCCCCCCCCCCCCCCCCCCCCCCCCCCCCCCCCCCCCCCCCCCCCCCCCCCCCCCCCCCCCCCCCCCCCCCCCCCCCCCCCCCCCCCCCCCCCCCCCCCCCCCCCCCCCCCCCCCCCCCCCCCCCCCCCCCCCCCCGGGGGGGGGGGGGGGGGGGGGGGGGGGGGGGGGGGGGGGGGGGGGGGGGGGGGGGGGGGGGGGGGGGGGGGGGGGGGGGGGGGGGGGGGGGGGGGGGGGGGGGGGGGGGGGGGGGGGGGCCTCACTAAAAAAAAAAAAAAAAAAAAAAAAAAAAAAAAAAACACCTGATGACCTCACTAACAGCGACAGCGACACCTGATGACCTCACTAACAGCGACATCGACGCCTGATGACCTCACTAACAGCGACATCGACACCTGATGACTCACTAACAGCGACATCGACGCCTGATGACTCACTAACAGCGACATCGACGCCTGATGACCTCACTAACAGCGACATCGACGCCTGATGACCTCACTAACAGAGACATCGACACCTGATGACCTCACTAACAGCGACATCGACACCTGATGACCTCACTAACAGCGACATCGACACCTGATCACCTCACTAACAGCGACATCGACGCCTGATGACCTCACTAACAGCGACATCGACGCCTGATGACCTCACTAACAGCGACATCGACGCCTGATGACCTCACTAACAGCGACATCGACGCCTGATGACCTCACTAACAGCGACATCGACGCCTGATGACCTCACTAACAGCGACATCGACGCCTGATGACCTCACTAACAGCGACATCGACGCCTGATGACCTCACTAACAGCGACATCGACACCTGATGACCTCACTAACAGCGACATCGACACCTGATGACCTCACTAACAGCTACATCGACACCTGATGACTCACTAACAGCGACATCGACGCCTGATGACCTCACTAACAGCGACATCGACACCTGATGACCTCACTAACAGCGACATCGACACCTGATGACCTCACTAACAGCGACAGCGACACCTGATGACCTCACTAACAGCGACATCGACACCTGATCACCTCACTAACAGCGACATCGACGCCTGATGACCTCACTAACAGCGACATCGACGCCTGATGACCTCACTAACAGCGACATCGACACCTGATGACCTCACTAACAGCGACATCGACGCCTGATGACCTCACTAACAGCGACATCGACGCCTGATGACCTCACTAACAGCGACATCGACGCCTGATGACCTCACTAACAGCGACATCGACGCCTGATGACCTCAATAACAGCGACATCGACGCCTGATGACCTCACTAACAGCGACATCGACACCTGATGACCTCACTAACAGCGACATCGACGCCTGATGACCTCACTAACAGCGACATCGACACCTGATGACCTCACTAACAGCGACATCGACACCTGATGACCTCACTAACAGCGACATCGACACCTGATCACCTCACTAACAGCGACATCGACGCCTAATGACCTCACTAACAGCGACATCGACGCCTGATGACCTCACTAACAGCGACATCGACACCTGATGACCTCACTAACAGCGACAGCGACACCTGATGACCTCACTAACAGCGACATCGACGCCTGATGACCTCACTAACAGCGACATCGACACCTGATGACTCACTAACAGCGACATCGACGCCTGATGACCTCACTAACAGCGACATCGACACCTGATGACCTCACTAACAGAGACATCGACACCTGATGACCTCACTAACAGCGACATCGACACCTGATGACCTCACTAACAGCGACATCGACACCTGATCACCTCACTAACAGCGACATCGACGCCTGATGACCTCACTAACAGCGACATCGACGCCTGATGACCTCACTAACAGCGACATCGACACCTGATGACCTCACTAACAGCGACATCGACGCCTGATGACCTCACTAACAGCGACATCGACGCCTGATGACCTCACTAACAGCGACATCGACGCCTGATGACCTCACTAACAGCGACATCGACGCCTGATGACCTCAATAACAGCGACATCGACACCTGATGACCTCACTAACAGCGACATCGACACCTGATGACCTCACTAACAGCGACATCGACACCTGATGACCTCACTAACAGCGACATCGACACCTGATGACCTCACTAACAGCGACATCGACACCTGATGACCTCACTAACAGCGACATCGACACCTGATGACCTCACTAACAGCGACATCGACACCTGATGACCTCACTAACAGCGACATCGACACCTGATGACCTCACTAACAGCGACATCGACACCTGATGACCTCACTAACAGCGACATCGACACCTGATGACCTCACTAACAGCGACATCGACGCCTGATGACCTCACTAACAGCGACATCGACGCCTGATGACCTCACTAACAGCGACATCGACGCCTGATGACCTCACTAACAGCGACATCGACACCTGATGACCTCACTAACAGCGACATCGACACCTGATGACCTCACTAACAGCGACATCGACGCCTGATGACCTCACTAACAGCGACATCGACACCTGATGACCTCACTAACAGCGACATCGACACCTGATGACCTCACTAACAGCGACATCGACACCTGATGACCTCACTAACAGCGACATCGACGCCTGATGACCTCACTAACAGCGACATCGACGCCTGATGACCTCACTAACAGCGACATCGACACCTGATGACCTCACTAACAGCGACATCGACACCTGATGACCTCACTAACAGCGACATCGACGCCTGATGACCTCACTAACAGCGACATCGACACCTGATGACCTCACTAACAGCGACATCGACGCCTGATGACCTCACTAACAGCGACATCGACACCTGATGACCTCACTAACAGCGACATCGACGCCTGATGACCTCACTAACAGCGACATCGACGCCTGATGACCTCACTAACAGCGACATCGACACCTGATGACCTCACTAACAGCGACATCGACACCTGATGACCTCACTAACAGCGACATCGACGCCTGATGACCTCACTAACAGCGACATCGACGCCTGATGACCTCACTAACAGCGACATCGACGCCTGATGACCTCACTAACAGCGACATCGACGCCTGATGACCTCACTAACAGCGACATCGACACCTGATGACCTCACTAACAGCGACATCGACACCTGATGACCTCACTAACAGCGACATCGACGCCTGATGACCTCACTAACAGCGACATCGACGCCTGATGACCTCACTAACAGCGACATCGACCCTGATGACCTCACTAACAGCGACATCGACACCTGATGACCTCACTAACAGCGACATCGACGCCTGATGACCTCACTAACAGCGACATCGACGCCTGATGACCTCACTAACAGCGACATCGACACCTGATGACCTCACTAACAGCGACATCGACACCTGATGACCTCACTAACAGCGACATCGACGCCTGATGACCTCACTAACAGCGACATCGACACCTGATGACCTCACTAACAGCGACATCGACACCTGATGACCTCACTAACAGCGACATCGACGCCTGATGACCTCACTAACAGCGACATCGACGCCTGATGACCTCACTAACAGCGACATCGACGCCTGATGACCTCACTAACAGCGACATCGACACCTGATGACCTCACTAACAGCGACATCGACAGCCTGATGACCTCACTAACAGCGACATCGACACCTGATGACCTCACTAACAGCGACATCGACACCTGATGACCTCACTAACAGCGACATCGACACCTGATGACCTCACTAACAGCGACATCGACACCTGATGACCTCACTAACAGCGACATCGACACCTGATGACCTCACTAACAGCGACATCGACACCTGATGACCTCACTAACAGCGACATCGACGCCTGATGACCTCACTAACAGCGACATCGACACCTGATGACCTCACTAACAGCGACATCGACGCCTGATGACCTCACTAACAGCGACATCGACGCCTGATGACCTCACTAACAGCGACATCGACACCTGATGACCTCACTAACAGCGACATCGACACCTGATGACCTCACTAACAGCGACATCGACACCTGATGACCCCACTAACAGCGACATCGACGCCTGATGACCTCACTAACAGCGACATCGACACCTGATGACCTCAC
>JAUCMX010000029.1:16010901-16018401 GCA_033459395.1 Hemibagrus guttatus | reverse complement strand
AGAGTCAGAATCGGAGTCAGAGTCAAAGTCATAATCGGAATCAAAGTCAGAGTCAGAATCGGAGTCAGAGTCAGATTTGGAACCGGACTCGGAGTCAGAAATCTGTGAGTAAAGTCTCAGAGTGAGAGAACTGCTGAAAGCTAACACACACACTAGAGCATCTACTGTGTTCACTACGTTTTACTGTACAGATCTGAAACAAACACTGATTTAATCACAGAGTGTTAAACATCAATAAAGTTTATACTGCAAACATCTAACAATTACAAACAAATATTTAAAACATCTCTTTCTCTCTCTCTCTCTCATTTCCTTCCACTCTTCCTCTCAGTTCAGTGATTTTAGTAACAGTGTGTGTTCTCAGTAAAAGCATTCTCTCTCTCTCTCTCTGTTCTCTAAAGTGGCACTTAGTCACTGTGGTGAGTAAAATGACTCTCTCTCGGCCCTGTTCTATGAAACATGTGTTCAGTTGCACTCTGTGTTTGTGTGTGTGTGCGTGTGTGTGTGTGTGTGTGTGTGTGTGTGTCTGCACTGAGTAAAGTGGTGAGACGCAGATCCTGCTCCCTCTCTCACTCGGGTGTAAATCGTTCTGACAGCATGCGAGTGTATTCTGTCACTCAGCAGGTTACCGTAGCGACTGGAGGTGCATTGAGAAAATGGCAGCAGCGTGAATTCACACACACACACACACACACACACACACGGAGGTGTATATATATATATATATATATATAAATATATAAAATAAAGCGGGAGAGAGCAGTGTATGTGTTTGTATGAAGGAGAAGAGAAAGGCAGATGAAGGAATGAATGGAATGATGATGGAAGGATCTCTCAGCGCTGGTGACGTGTTGATGTTATTGTGTGTTAATCACATCAGACTGGAGGATGAGTGACATCAAAGGTCTGGTCATGATGGAAAATGGTGTGTGTGTGTGTGTGTGTGTGTGTGTGTGTGTGTGTGTGTGTGTGTGTATCTTTGTCCTGGCAGACCACAGGACAAGCCCGATATTCCAGCATGCTCTGTGGCACGTGATATTAAAAACAACTGAAACCTGTAGAAAAGATGGGAGATTCTTATCTCTCTCTTTCTCTCTCTCTCTCTCGCTCTCTCTCTCTCTCTCAGACACACACACATACACACACACACACACACACACACACTCTTTCTTCCCCCAGGGTGTGTGTTGTATTAACAGACAAACAGAATAGGTAGACAGAAATATACACAGATATAAAATCAGATGATCCAAGCGTGTCAGTAAGCTAAGTGTGTGTGTGTGTGTGTGTGTGTGTGAGAGAATGTGTGCGTGTGTGTGCGTGTGTGTGTGTGTGTTATTTCTTATTAAAAATGTCCCAGTGTTGGAGCGAGTATGTTATTTAACAAACATGACATTTGTCATCATTTTCATTTTTATTAAATCATTCAGGGAGATGTACTGTCCTGGGGGAGGGGGCGGAGTCTTCCTGAAACAGACCACGCCCACATCTATAAAGCGTTAACAATGAGTCTGTCACACACACACACACACACACACATTACAGGGAACACCCCCACTCTCGGTCTCTCTCTCTCCCTGCCTCATACTCTTTGTCTCTGTCCCCCCCCCCTTTTCTGTCTCTCTTTCTCTCTCTCCCCCTCTCTCTTTTCTCTGCCCCCCACTCTCTCTCTCTCTCTCTCTCTCTCTCTCTCTCTCTCCTCTCTCTCTCTCTCTCTCTCTCTCTCTCTCTCTCTCTCTCTCTCTCTCCCCCTCATTTTCTGTCTCTCTTTCTCGCTCTCTCTTTTTTCTCTGCCCCCACTTTCTGTCTCTGTCTCTCTTCCCCCCCATTTTCTGTCTCTCTCTTTCTCTCTCTCTCTCTCGCTCTCTCTGTCTTGCCCCCCATTTTCTGTCTCTCTTTCTCTCTCTCTCCCTCACTCTCTTTTCTCTGCCCCCATTTTCTGTCTCTATCTTTCTCTGTCTGTCTCTCTGTCTCTCCCCACATTTTCTGTCTCTTTTTCTCTCTCCCTGCCCCCCACTCTCTGTCTCTGTCACTCTCACTCTCTGTCTCCCCCCCATTTTCTGTCTCTCTCTTTCTCTCTGTCTCTCTCTCTCTCTCTTTTCTCTCCCTGCCCCCCACTCTCTGTTTCTCTCTCTTTCTGTCTCTCTCCCTGTCTCTTTTCTCCCTCCCACTCTGTGTCTCTCTCCCTCCACTCTCTCTCTCTGTCCCCCCCCTCTCTTTCTCTCCCTCTCTCTCTTAATTCCATTTTTTACAATCTCCTCTTTTTCTCCTGTGTGGTGTTACCCTACATCCCTCCTCTTCCTCTTTCTTCCTCACTCTGTACACCTCCTCTCTATTTCGCTCTCTATCTCTCCTTTATCTTCCCTCCGTCCCCCTCAGGAGCTCAGATTATAGGTGTGAGTGTTTTAATGTAAATGAGGAATGGAGATGAATTCAGTTAACAGAGATCTGACACGGAGCTCTGCAGTGTTTATGTGTATTAATGACATGACTATATGAAGATTATAGTAAATTAGATCAGAGGAGATTAGTGTTCTGATCTGATGATGAAGAAGTGAGATACATTGTCTTCACCTTCCTCCCTCTTTCTTTCTGTCTTCTGTCTCTACATGTGTTTTCTTCCGCACCTCTTCTCCATCTCTCAATCTCCTTTTCCGTCTCTCTCTTTCTCTCAGATGTGTAAATGAGTCTGACTTGGACTAAACATGGCTGAGAGATAAAGAGAGAGGGAGGGAGAGAGAGAGAGAGGGGGGGGGGGCGTTCCTTAAGGACATCTTTGTGATCCTTTGTACCCGAGACTGGTTGTGAGAAAAATGGCATGTATACACACACACACAAACACACAGTCACACACACACAGTCATGCTTCAGGTCCAAGTCACTTATTCTTTGTGTGTGTTTTATATGAACACAGAGCTCAGTGTGTGTCTGGTTCTTTCTCTCCATTAGTCCTCAGTTATGATTCACATTAAAATTAATTACCGTCTTGGCCATTATTAAACTTTGGTCCTGACCTCGCTGAGCCCTGGCCTCGTTTCCCAGAATGCCGTTCTGCTTAGATACTCTCATTAATGCTTTAATTTAATCCATCAGAGTAAAAAGAGAAACTGGCTCAAACTCACGTCTGCTTAAAGCTAATTTACCGCCATGTTCCTCTCAGGCTGAGAAAAATCCAACTCCAAACAATCACCAATAATATTCACACACAATCAGTGAGAGTGGGGAATCTAGCCATGGGGGTCACAGTCCAGTGACTTCTGTGCCGGTCCCAAGCCCGGATAAATAGAGAGGGTTGCGTCAGGAAGGGCATCCGGCGTAAAACATTGCCAAATTTAACCATGCGAATCGTCAGTACTCTGAATTTCATACCGGATCGGTCGAGGCCCGGGTTAACAACGACCGCCATCGGCGCCGTTGACCTACAGGGCGCCGGTGGAAATTGGGCTACTGTTGGTGGAAGAAGTAGAGGAGGGAGGAGAGTGCACAGACAGAGAGAGAAGAGGAAAGGTAAGAGTGTAGGACTGAGAATAGGAACTCTGAATGTTGGTACTATGACAGGGAAAGGTAGAGAGCTGGCTGATGTGATGGAGAGAAGGAAGGTGGATATACTGTGTGTACAGGAGACCAGGTGGAAGGGTAGCAAGGCTCGTAGTATAGGAGCAGGATTCAAGCTGTTTTATTATGGTGTGGATAGTAAGAGAAATGGGGTAGGTGTGGTCCTGAAGGAGGAGTTTGTGAGGAATGTTCTGGAGGTGAAGAGAGTGTCAGACAGGGTGATGAGTCTGAAGTTAGAGATTGAAGGGGTGATGTTGAATGTTGTTAGTGGTTATGCCCCACAGGTAGGTTGTGAGTTAGAGGAGAAAGAGAGATTCTGGAGTGAATTAGATGAGGTGATGGAGAGTATTCCCACGGGTGAGAGAGTGGTGATAGGAGCGGATTTTAATGGACATGTTGGTGAGGGGAACAGAGGTGATGAGGAGGTGATGGGCAAGTTTGGAGTTAAGGAAAGGAACCTAGAAGGACAGATGGTAGTGGACTTTGCTAAGAGGATGGACATGGCTGTGGTTAACACTTATTTTCAGAAGAGGGAGGAGCATAGAGTGACTTACAAGAGTGGAGGTAGGAGAACACAGGTAGACTACATCCTATGTAGAAGAGGCAATCTGAAAGAGATTAGTGACTGTAAAGTGGTAGTGGGAGAGAGTGTAGCCAGACAGCATAGGATGGTGGTGTGTAGGATGACTTTGATGGTCTGTAAGAAGAAGAGGTCAAAGATAGAGATAGAGAAGAAAACCAAGTGGTGGAAGCTGAAAAAGGAGGAATGTTGTGAGGAATTTAGACAGAAGTTGAGGCAGGCTCTGGGTGGTCAGGTAGTGCTGCCAGATGACTGGGAAACTACAGCAGAAGTGATCAGGGAGACAGGGAGAAAGGTGCTGGGTGTGTCATCTGGAAGGAGGAAAGAAGATAAGGAGACTTGGTGGTGGAATGAGGAAGTTCAGGATAGTGTCCAGAGGAAGAGGTTAGCCAAGAAGAAGTGGGACATGGACAGGACTGAAGAGAATAGACAGGAATACAAGGAGTTACAGTGCAGAGTGAAGAGGGAGGTGTCTAAGGCCAAGCAGAAGGCATATGACGAGTTGTACACTAGGTTAGACACTAGAGAAGGAGAGAAGGACTTGTACAGGTTAGCTAGGCAGAGAGATGGAGATGGGAAGGATGTGCAGCAAGTTAGAGTTATTAAGGATAGAGATGGAAGGGTGCTCACAAGTGAGGAGAGTGTACAGAGGAGATGGAAGGAGTACTTTGAGGAGCTGATGAATGAGGAAAATGAGAGGGAAAAAAGAGTAGAAGGGGTGAACTCTGTGGAACAGAAAGTAGATAAGATTAGAAAGGATGAAGTCAGGAAGGCTTTGAAGAGGATGAAAAGTGGGAAGGCAGTTGGTCCTGACGACATCCCGGTGGAGGTCTGGAAGTGTCTGGGAGAGGCAGCAGTGGAATTTTTAACTAGTTTGTTCAACAGGGTTTTAGAGAGTGAGAGGATGCCTGAGGAATGGAGAAGAAGTGTGTTAGTGCCGATCTTTAAGAATAAGGGTGACGTGCAGAGTTGCAGTAACTACAGGGGGATAAAGTTGATGAGCCATACAATGAAGCTATGGGAAAGAGTAGTGGAAGCTAGGTTAAGGAAGGTAGTGGAAATTTGTGAGCAGCAGTATGGCTTCATGCCCAGAAAGAGCACAACAGATGCAATTTTTGCTCTGAGAATTTTGATGGAGAAGTATAGGGATGGTCAGAGGGAGTTGCACTGTGTGTTTGTAGACTTGGAGAAAGCGTATGACAGGGTGCCAAGAGAAGAGCTGTGGTACTGTATGAGGAAGTCAGGAGTAGCAGAGAAGTATGTCAGAGTGGTGCAGGACATGTATGAGAGGAGCAGGACAGTGGTGAGGTGTGCTGTAGGTCAGACAGAGGAGTCCAAAGTGGAGGTGGGACTGCATCAGGGATCGGCTCTGAGCCCCTTCCTGTTTGCTATAGTGATGGACCAGTTGTCAGAGGAGGTCAGACAGGAGTCTCCTTGGACAATGATGTTTGCAGATGACATTGTGATCTGTAGTGAGAGCAGGGAGCAGGTGGAGGAAAACCTGGAGAGGTGGAGGTTTGCGCTGGAGAGAAGAGGAATGAAAGTCAGTGGTAGTAAGACTGAGTACATGTGTGTGAATGAAAGGGAGGGAAGTGGAACAGTAAGGTTACAGGGTGAAGAGGTGAAGAAGGTACAGGAGTATAAGTACTTGGGGTCAACAGTCCAGAGTAATGGAGAGTGTGGGAAAGAGGTAAAGAAGCGAGTGCAGGCAGGTTGGAATGGGTGGAGAAAGGTGTGGGGAGTTCTGTGTGAGAGGAAAATATCAGCGAGAATCAAGGGGAAGGTGTACAGGACAGTGGTGAGAGCGGCCATGCTGTATGGTTTAGAGACAGTGTCACTGAGGAAGAGACAGGAGTCAGAGCTAGAGGTAGCAGAGCTGAAGATGTTGAGGTTCTCTTTGGGAGTGACAAGATTGGACAGGATTAGGAACGAGTACATCAGAGGGACAGCTCATGTTGGACGTTTGGGGGACAAAGTTAGGGAGGCCAGATTAAGATGGTTTGGACATGTTCAGAGGAGGGAGAGTGAGTATATTGGTAGGAGAATGTTGGACATGGAGCTGCCAGGCAGGAGGCAAAGAGGAAGGCCAAAGAGGAGGTATATGGATGGAATTAATGAGGATATGAAGCTAGTGGGTGCAAGTGTTGAGGATGCAGAAGATAGGGATAGGTGGAGAGAGATGATTCGCTGTGGAGACCCCTGAAGGGAAAAGCCAAAAGAAGAAGAAGAAGAAGAATCAGTGAGAGTGGGGGAGGGGCACACACCCTGATCAACTGACCACTGTCTGGACCTCATAACCCCTCTTGTGTGGAGCTCATAACTCCTGTTTTTGAGGCTGTATGATGTTTGTCATGATGTTTGTACCTTTAATCTTCTGTTTCAGTGAAATCAGGAAATGAACAGTTCACCTGTTTATCTGGAAACACCTGGCTACCTGCCACACCAGTATATGAGGATATGTCTAACACTGGGGGTGATGGTGTAACTGGAGCTGAAGTCACTCTGTAAGTTACTCTGCTGTGGGTCAGAAGAACGTGGAGGATTTCACCAGATCCTATCACGGAGCTTTCCGGAAAAAAAAAGGGGACTGAAACAGACACGGAAACATCAAAACTCCCATCAGTAATGAACAGACAGAGCTCACACACATGCTCTATGCATTTACACCCAGAGGATCTTGTTAAGTAGTGTGTGTGTGTGTGTGTGTGTGTGTGTGTGTGTGTGTGTGTGTGTGTGTGTAAATCAAGTTAAGAGCAAGTGTTTGAAGTTGACAGGTTCTCTGATTACCATCTCAACTTTCTTCTTCAAAGTTTTCCATCGAGTTCCATCAGCAGGTGCCACCAACGTCAGACATGAAAGTCACCAACTTTATCCAACCAATCAGAGCGAAGGAACAGGGGATGAGTAAAGAAATGTGAGAACCATCTCAAGAGTCAGAAGTTTCAACACGTTCCTTTGTGCTTTTATGAGTTCACTAATGTTAAGTGTGCACTACACCCCCTATTACACTTCTACTATGTCCAGCTGATGATTTATTCAGATCCACAACTAGTGTTCTACGGCTCCACCACACCAGACCGAGGGGGTTCTACGGCTCCACCACACCAGACCGAGGGGGTTCTACGGCTCCACCACACCAGACCGAGGGGGTTCTACCCCCCCGGGGGCTCCCCACCACACCAGACCGAGGGGGTTCTACGGCTCCACCACACCAGACCGAGGGGGTTCTACGGCTCCACCACACCAGACCGAGGGGGTTCTACGGCTCCACCACACCAGACCGAGGGGGTTCTACGGCTCCACCACACCAGACCGAGGGGGTTCTACGGCTCCACCACACCAGACCGAGGGGCTCCTCCCCCAGC
>JAUCMX010000029.1:15983401-16005901 GCA_033459395.1 Hemibagrus guttatus | reverse complement strand
ATACTACTGTATATAGACACACAGATACTACTGTATATAGACACACAGATACTACTTTATCTACACACACAGATACTACTGTATATATACACACAGATACTACTGTATATATACACACAGATACTACTGTATATATACACACAGATACTACTGTATATACACACACAGATACTACTGTATATATACACACAGATACTACTTTATCTACACACACATATACTACTGTATATATACACACAGATACTACTGTATATATACACACAGATACTACTGTATATACACACACAGATACTACTGTATATATACACACAGATACTACTTTATCTACACACACAGATACTACTTTATCTACACACACAGATACTACTGTATATATACACACATATACTACTGTATATATACACACATATACTACTGTATATATACACACAGATACTACCGTATATAGACACACAGATACTACTTTATCTACACACACATATACTACTGTATATATACACACAGATACTACTGTATATATACACACATATACTACTGTATATATACACACATATACTACTGTATATATACACACAGATACTACCGTATATAGACACACAGATACTACTTTATCTACACACACAGATACTACTGTATATATACACACATATACTACTTTATCTACACACACATATACTACTGTATATATACACACAGATACTACCGTATATAGACACACAGATACTACTGTATATATACACACATATACTACTGTATATATACACACAGATACTACTGTATATATACACACATATACTACTGTATATATACACACAGATACTACCGTATATAGACACACAGATACTACTTTATCTACACACACAGATACTACTGTATATATACACACAGATACTACTGTATATAGACACACAGATACTACTGTATATATACACACAGATACTACCGTATATAGACACACAGATACTACTTTATCTACACACACAGATACTACTGTATATATACACACAGATACTACTGTATATAGACACACAGATACTACTTTATCTACACACACATATACTACTGTATATATACACACAGATACTACCGTATATATACACACAGATACTACCGTATATAGACACAAAGATACTACTGTATATAGACACACAGATACTACTGTATATAGACACACAGATACTACTTTATCTACACACACAGATACTACTGTATATATACACACAGATACTACTGTATATATACACACAGATACTACTGTATATATACACACAGATACTACTGTATATACACACACAGATACTACTGTATATATACACACAGATACTACTTTATCTACACACACATATACTACTGTATATATACACACAGATACTACTGTATATATACACACAGATACTACTGTATATACACACACAGATACTACTGTATATATACACACAGATACTACTTTATCTACACACACATATACTACTGTATATATACACACAGATACTACTGTATATATACACACAGATACTACTGTATATACACACACAGATACTACCGTATATATACACAGATACTACCGTATATATAAACAAAGATACTACTGTATATATACACACAGATACTACCGTATATATACACACAGATACTACTGTATATATACACACAGATACTACTGTATATACACACACAGATACTACCGTATATATACACAGATACTACCGTATATATACACACAGATACTACTGTATATATACACACAGATACTACTGTATATATACACACAGATACTACTGTATATATACACACAGATACTAC
This sequence comes from Hemibagrus guttatus, assembly GCA_033459395.1. Classification (NCBI taxonomy): domain Eukaryota; kingdom Metazoa; phylum Chordata; class Actinopteri; order Siluriformes; family Bagridae; genus Hemibagrus; species Hemibagrus guttatus. The sequence continues at coordinate 16,004,098 of JAUCMX010000029.1, read as the reverse complement.
TGTATATATACACACATATACTACTGTATATACACACACAGATACTACCGTATATATACACACAGATACTACTGTATATATACACACAGATACTACTGTATATACACACACAGATACTACCGTATATATACACAGATACTACCGTATATATACACACAGATACTACTGTATATATACACACAGATACTACTGTATATATACACACAGATACTACTGTATATATACACACAGATACTACTGTATATATACACACAGATACTACTGTATATATACACACATATACTACTGTATATACACACACAGATACTACCGTATATATACACAGATACTACCGTATATATACACACAGATACTACCGTATATATACACAGATACTACCGTATATATACACACAGATACTACTGTATATATACACACAGATACTACTGTATATATACACACATATACTACTGTATATACACACACAGATACTACCGTATATATACACAGATACTACCGTATATAGACACACAGATACTACCGTATATATACACACAGATACTACTGTATATATACACACATATACTACTGTATATACACACACAGATACTACCGTATATATACACAGATACTACCGTATATATACACACAGATACTACCGTATATATACACAGATACTACCGTATATATACACAGATACTACCGTATATATACACACAGATACTACTGTATATATACACACAGATACTACTGTATATATACACACATATACTACTGTATATACACACACAGATACTACCGTATATATACACAGATACTACCGTATATAGACACACAGATACTACTGTATATATACACACAGATACTACTGTATATATAAACAAAGATACTACTGTATACACAAAAATACCACTGTATACAGTGGTGTGAAAAAGTATTTGCCCCCTAAGCCTAATAACTGGTTGGTCCACACTTAGCAGCAACAACTGCAATCAAGCGTTTTCCATAACTTGCACTGAGTCTGTTACAGCGCTGTGGAGGAATTTTGGCCCACTCATCTTTGCAGAATTGTTGTAATTCAGCCACATTGGAGGGTTTTCGAGCATGAACCACCTTTTTAAGGTCATGCCACAGCATCTCAATGGGATTGAGGTCAGGACTTTGACTCGGCCACTCCAAAGTCTTCATTTTGTTTTCTTCAGCCATTCAGAGGTGGACTTGCTGCTGTGTTTTGGATCATTGTCCTGCTGCAGAACCCAAGTTCGCTTCAGCTTGGAAAACGCTTGATTGCAGTTGTTGCTGCTAAGGGTGGACCAACCAGTTATTAGGCTTAGGGGGCAAAGACTTTTTCACACAGGGCCATGTAGTTTTGGATTTTGTTTTCCCTTAATAATAAAAACCTTCATTTAAAAACTGCATGATGTGTTTACTTGTGTTATTTTTGACTAATATTTAAATGTGTTTGATTATCTGAAACATTAAAGTGTGACAAACATGCAAAAACATAAGACATCAGGAAGGGGGCCAACACTTTTTCACACCACTGTATATATAATATATTAATTTGTTCATATGCATAAACTAAGAGATAGCTCCGCCCACAGTGAGCCGGGACTGTGATTGGTCACTGTCTCTCTGTCTGAGTCTCAGGTGTATGAGCGGATCTTATTACACCTCAGTGATACACAACCTGAGGAAATTTACAGATCTATCGATCGTTCTGCTTTTATGATGCATGAGGCCCATCTCTTTGTCTCTCTCTGACACACACACACACACACACACACACACACACACACACACACAGGAAAAAGCCATGGCCAAGATAATAAACAAACACGTAAAGCTGTCCAAAGCAGAGCTGAGCGACATCTCCACAAATCTGAGCTTTAAATCTCTCACACACACACACATTTAACCTACACATCTCTACACGAACACACTACTACACACCTCTACACACTACACTAACACACACGACTACACACCTCTAAACACACTAACACACACTACTACACACCTCTACATACTACACTAACACACTACTACACAATTCTACACACTACACTAACACACACTACTACACAACTACACAACTGTACACACTACACTAACACACACTACTACACAACTCTACACACACTACAGTAACACACACTACTACACACCTCTACATACTACACTAACACACACTACTACACAACTACACAACTGTACACACTACACTAACACACACTACTACACAATTCTACACACTACACTAACATACACTACTACACAACTACATAAATGTACACACTACACTAACATACACTACTACATAACTACACAACTGTACACACTACAGTAACACACACTACTACACAACTACACAACTGTACACACTACACTAACACACACTACTACAAAATTCTACACACTACACTAACACACACTACTACACTACTACACAACTCTACACACTACAGTAACACACACTACTACACAACTACATAACTGTACACACTACACTAACACACACTACTACACAACTACACAACTGTACACACTACACTAACACACACTACTACACAACTATACAACTGTACACACTACACTAACACACACTACTACACAACTGTACACATTATACTAACACACACTACTACACAACTCGACACATTACATTACACACACTACTACACACCTCTACACACTACACTAACACACACCACTATACACTACACTAACACACACCACTATACACTACACTAACACACGACTACACACCTCTAAACACACTAACACCTCTACATACTACACTAACACACACTACTACACAACACACTAACACAAACTACTACACAACTACACACTACACTAACACAAACCACTACACACCTCTATACAACACACTAACACACACTACTACACAACACACTAACACAAACTACTACAAACCTCTACACTCTACACTAACACACTACTACACACCACTATACACTACACTAACACACACTACTACACATCTCTACATACTACAGTAACAGACACTACTACACAACTCTACACACTACACAAACACACACTACTACACTAACACACACCACTACACACCTCTATACAACACACTACCACAAACTACTACAAACCTCTACACGCTACACTAACACACTACTACACAACTCTACACACTACACTACTACACAACTCTACACATTACACTAACACACACTGGTGATGGAGAACAGTGATGACTTCACAGCTGATGGAAATGAACTTTTAACGAAAGACACAGAATCAGAATCAGCTCAGAGATTATTAACCTGACTCACTGGGCTCTTTAGGATTGTGTGTGTGTGTGTGTGTGTGTGTGTGTGTGTGTGTGTGTGTGTGTGTGTGTGTGTGTGTGTATTACTTTAAGAGCTTCTACATACTGTGGTCTGAACATTTCTCTGCCTCTCTCTGTATGAATCCGGCCCTTTCCTCCTGAATGACTCTGCCGAGACTGTACACAAGAGCAGATCAATAAAACACACCACTCCGAAGCGGTGTGTGTGTGTGTGTGTGTGTGTGTGTGTGTGTGTGTGTGTGTGTGTGTGTCTAACTGAGCCGTTGAGTTTGAACATCATCTCCAGACTAGTTTTCTATGTAAGCAGTCAGGTGTAAAGAGAAGTCATAAGTGTCACTCTCACCTGTGTGTGTGTGTGTGTGTGTGTGTGTGTGTGTGTGTGTGTGTGTGTGTGTGTGTTTCACTTTACAGCTCATAAACATTTCTGAACACACCTTACACACTCAAGAACTTCTTACCTGTATATTACCTCTGCGCGACACACACACACACACACACACACACACACACACACACACACATACACACACACACACATGCCGCGCTGTTGTGAGTTTAAACACTGCTCCATGTGGGGGTGCGCGTGCAGACCGCAGGTTTGTGTTCGATCTTCAGCACGTGCAGGTAGGTAGGTGTGGGTGGGTGTGTGTGTGTGTGTGTGTGTGTGTGTGTGTGTGTGTGTGTGTGTGTATCCGCGTCATCATTAATAAACATAATTAATAATTAATAAACACACGGGCTGCAGAATGCTTGTGTATACACTTATCATTAACTTCCGCTCTGTTTTAAAAAACAGGCTTCATTACGAACCGCTAACCAATCGCAGAACAGGGGGCGGGGCTTCCCGAAATCTCTGCTTCCGGTTAGATTGGAATAAACTGAAAGGGTTAAAATAATACACTCTAGACTAGTGCTCACACTGGGTCACGTGACCTGTATTCTGTCAATTCTCTACATAAATAAATTCAATTAAATTCAGTTCTGTACTAGACACTACACACTACACACACTACACACTACACACACTACATACTACACACACTACACACTACACACACTACACACTACATACTACACACACTACACACTACACACACTACACACTACACACTACACACACTACACACTACATACTACACACACTACACACTACACACACTACACACTACATACTACACACACTACACACTACACACACTACACACTACACACACTACACACACTACACACTACATACTACACACTACACACACTACACACACCACACTACACACACTACACACTACACACACTACACAATACACACACTACACACTACACACTACACAGACTACACACACTACACACACCACACTACACACACTACACACACTACACACACCACACTACACAGACTGTGATGTGTTAGATTAGAGTCAGTGATTTGAGATGCAGTGTGTGTTCTCTGGTTCTTGTCACGTCAGCATTAAAAGTCACCATGAACCCAGTGACCGGCTCCACTTCATTAAAGCAACACACACACTCTAAAGGCCATGCCATTTTTATTATCTTAGCACGAGCTGCTTTACAACATGTCAGCATTTGCTCTTTTTACTTTATTCACTCAGCTTGTGTGTCTGTGTGTGTGTGTGTGTGTGTGTGTGCTATGTTTGTTTAATTTTTAAGACAATAAGTGAACACTCTCATGTCACACAGTTGATAACCTCTTTTACTCTCAGGAATATAACAAATGTAATAAACACACGGCTGTGCTCTCTGTTAATGCTGCTACAATGTGTGTGTGTGGGTGTGTGGGTGTGGGTGAGGGGGGGCAGAGAGAGAGAGAGAGAGAGAGAGAGAGAGAGAGAGAGAGGGAGAAAGAGTAAGTGAGAATGAGTAAGTTAGACTTTACAGTATTTCAATCCCCCCCAACTCTCATTCTCACTGTCTGCCCCTGTCTGTCTGTCTGTCTGTCTCTCTCTCTCTCTCTCTCTCTCAATGTATTTTCAAATTCACATCAGCCTCTGTTTCAGTCTCAGAGAGCTTCAATCACACACACACACACACACACACACACACACACACACACACACACACGCACTGATAGGTGGTGAGGAATGCATGTGGAGCTTCAAGATTTTATCGTCCAGATGCCTGACATGCAGAAATATATACAGCAGGTAAACTCCAGAGAGCGAGAGAGAGAGAGAGAGAGATGTGGCCACTAGGTGACACTGTTGTTCATAGAAATCTAAATGGTGAAACTGCAGAGGGTTCAGAAGCAGATAGACACACTACATGTACACTCTATATATACACACTACATGTACACTCTATATGTACACACTACATATACACTCTATATACTCACACTACATGTAGACTCTATATATACACACTACATGTACACTCTATATATACACACTACATGTACACTCTATATATACACACTACATATACACTCTATATACTCACACTACATGTAGACTCTATATATACACACTACATGTACACTCTATATATACACACTACATGTACACTCTATATATACACACTACATGTACACTCTATATATACACACTACATGTAGACTCTATATATACACACTACATATACACTCTATATACTCACACTACATGTAGACTCTATATATACACACTACATGTACACTCTATATGTACACACTACATATACACTCTATATGTACACACTAAATGTACACTCTATATATACACACTACATGTACACTCTATATATACACACTACATGTACACTCTATATACTCACACTACATATACACTCTATATATACACACTACATGTACTCTCTATATATACACACTACATGTACACTCTATATATACACACTACATGTACACTCTATATATACACACTACATGTACACTCTATATATACACACTACATGTACTCTCTATATATACACACTACATGTACACTCTATATATAAACACTACATGTAGACTATATATAGACATACACTATACATATATACATATAGACACACTACATGTACACTCTATATGTACACACTACATGTTGACTCTATATATACACACTACATGTACACTCTATATATACACACTACATGTACACTCTATATATAAACACTACATGTAGACTATATATAGACATACACTATACATATATACATATAGACACACTACATGTACACTCTATATGTACACACTACATGTACACTCTATATGTACACTCTATATGTACACACTACATGTAAACTCAATATATAAACACTACATGTACACTCTATATACACACTACATGTACACTCTATATACACACTACATGTACACTCTATACATACACACTACATGTAAACTCAATATATATACACACTACATGTACACTCTATACATACACACTACATTAACTCATATATAACACTACATGTAACTCTATATATACACACTACATGTACACTCTATATATACACACTACATGTACTCTCTATATATACACACTACATGTACTCTATATATACACACTACATGTACTCTCTATATTACACACTACATGTTGACTCTATATATACACACTACATGTACACTCTATATATACACACTACATGTACACTCTATATATACACACTACATGTACACTCATATATACATATGACACACTACATGTACACTCTATATATACACACTACATGTACTCTATATATACACACTACATGTACACTCTATATATACACACTACATGTACACTCTATATATAAACACTACATGTAGACTATATATACACATACATATACAACTCATACATATAACCACTACATGTACGACTCTATATGTACACTTATATGTACACACTACATGTAACTCATATATAAACACTACATGTAGACTCTATATACACACTACATGTACACTCTATAGTACACACTACATGTACACTCTATATACACACTACATGTAACTCTATATATACAACTACATGTACACTCTATATACACACTACATTAACTCAATATATAACACTACATGTAGACTCTATATTAACACTACATGTACCTCTATATATACACACTACATGTACACTCTATATATACACACTACATGTAGACTCTATATGTACACACTAATGTACACTCTATATGTACACACTACATGTAACTCATATATACACACTACATGTACACTCTATATGTACACACTACATGTATACTCTATATATACAAACTACATGTACACTCTATATGTACACACTACATGACTCTTAATAACACTACATGTAACTATATTACACACTACATGTACACTCTATATATAACACTACATGTAGCTCTATATATACACATACATGTACACTCTATATATAACACTACATGTAGACTCTATATATACACACTACATGTACACACTACATGTACACTCTATATGTAGACACTACATGTACACTCTATATATACACACTACATGTAGACTCTATATTACACACTACATGTACACTCTATATTACACACTACATGTACACTCTATATGTACACACTACATGTATACTCTATATATACAAACTACATGTACACTCTATATGTACACACAGTACACTCATGTACATGACTCTGTACATACACACTACATGTACACTCTATATGTAGACACTACATGTACACTCTATATATACACACTACATATAGACTCTATATTACACACTACATGTAAACTCTATATGTACACTATATGTACACTCTATATATACACACTACATGTACACTCTATATATACACACTACATATAAACTCTATATATAACCTACATGTAAACTCTATATATACACATTATATGTACACTCTATATATACACACTACATGTACACTCTATATATACACACTACATATACACTCTATATACTCACACTACATGTAGTGTGAAACACATTTCAAATGTCAAACACATTTAAATATTAGTCAAAGATAACACAAGTAAACACATCATGCAGTAGCATGATGTGTTTACTTGTGTTATCTTTGACTAATATTTAAATGTGTTTGATTATCTGAAACATTAAAGTGTGACAAACATGCAAAAAAATAAGAAATCAGGAAGGGGGCCAACACTTTTTCACACAACTGTATATACTATATATGTTCACTCTATACATACACTCTCTCTCTCTCTCTCTCTCTCTCTCTCTCTCTCTCTCTCTATATATATATATATATATATATATATATATATATATATATATATATATTCTATATGTACACGCTATATATACACTCTATATGTACACTCTATACATACACACTATATGTACACTCTATATGTACACTCTACATGTAAAGTCAATATATAACCACTACATGTACACTCTATATATACACACTACATGTACATTCTATACATACACACTACATGTACACTCTATATATACACACTACACTCTATATATACACACTACATGTACATTCTATATATACACACTACATGTACATTCTATATATACACACTACATGTACACTCTATACATACACACTACATGTACACTCTATACATACACACTACATGTAAAGTCAATATATAACCACTACATGTACACTCTATATATACACACTACACTCTATATATACACACTACATGTACATTCTATATATACACACTACATGTACACTCTATACATACACACTACATGTACACTCTATACATACACACTACATGTAAAGTCAATATATAACCACTACATGTACACTCTATATATACACACTACACTCTATATATACACACTACATGTACATTCTATATATACACACTACATGTACACTCTATACATACACACTACATGTACACTCTATACATACACACTACATGTACACTCTATATATACACACTACATGTACACTCTATATATACACACTACATGTACATTCTATATATACACACTACATGTACACTCTATATATACACACTACATGCACACTCTTTATATACACTCTCTCTGTACACATTACATGTACACTCTATATGTACACACTCCATGTACACTCTATATAGACACACTACATGTACACTCTATATATAAACACTACATGTACACTCTATATATACACACTACAAGTACACACTATATGTACACACTACATGTACACTCTATATATACACATTATATGTACACTCTATATATATACACACTACATGTACACTCTATATACACACTACATGTACACTGCATATGTACACATTATATGTACACTCTACATATACACACTACATGTACACTCTATATATACACACTACATGTATACTCTGTACATACAGACTACATGTAGACTCTCTATATACACACTACATGTACACTCTATATATACACACTACATGTACACTCTATATGTATACATTATATGTACACTCTATATGTACACACTACATGTACACTCTAAATATACACCCTATATGTATACACTACACGTACACTTTGTATGTATACACTACATATACACACTACATGCACACTCTTTATATACACTCTCTCTGTACACATTACATGTACACACTATATGTACACACTACATGTACACTCTTTATATACACTCTATATGTACACACTATATATACACTCTTTATAGACACACTATATGTACACACTACATGTACACTCTTTATAGACACACTATATGTACACACTATATATACACACTACATGTACACACTACATGTACAGTCTATACATACACACTACATGTACACTCTATATATACACACTACATGTACACTCTATATATACACACTACATGTACACACTACATGTACACTATATGTACACACTACATGTACACTCTATATATACACACTACATGTACACTCTATATGTACACAATACATGTACACTCTATATATACACACTACATGTACACTCTATATTACACACTACATGTACACTCTATATTACACAATACATGTACACTCTTTATATACACCTAATGTACACTCTTATGTAACACTACATGTACACTCTTATATACATCCTATATGTAACACTACACGTACATTTATATGTATACACTACATTACACTCATGATTATATACACTCTATATGTACACCTATATGTACACACACATGTACACTCTATATTAAACACTACATGTAAACACTATATGTACACTCTATATAAACCTAATGTAACTCTATATTACACACTACATGTACACCTAATGTACACTCTTTATATACACTCTATATGTACACTCTATATGTACACACTACATGTACACTCTATATATACACACTACATGTACACCTTATATACACACTACTGTACACTCTATATATAAACACTACATGTACACCTATATATACACACTACATGTACACACTACATGTACATCTATATTACACACTACATGTACACTCTATATATACACACTACATGTACACTCTATATATACACACTACATGTACACACTAATTACACTAATGTACACACTACATGTACATCTATATTACACACTACATGTACACTCTATATTACACCCTAATGTACACTCTATTTTTAACACTACATTACACACTACATGACATCTTTATTTAATTGTTTTCACACTACATGTACACTCTTTATATACACCTAATGTACACTCTATATGTACACCCTATATTATACACTACAGTACACTTTTATATACACTCATATACACCTAATGCACACTCATTACACTCTTTTACACATACATGTACACCTATATTACACACTACATGTACACTCTTATATAAACACTACATGTACACTCTATATATACACACTACATGTACACGCTATATATACACACTACATGTACACTCTATATATAAACACTACATGTACACTCTATATATAAACACTACATGTAGCCTCTATATATACACACTACATGTACACTCTGTACATACAGACTACATGTAGACTCTATATATACACACTACATGTACACTCTATATATAAACACTACATGTACACACTACATGTACACTCTATATGTACACAATACATGTACACTCTTTATATACACTCTATATGTACACTCTATATGTACACACTACATGTACACTCTTTATATACACTCTATATGTACACTCTATATGTACACACTACATTTACACTCTACATGTACACACTACATGTACACTCTATATGTACACACTACATGTACACTCTACATGTACACACTACATGTACACACTACATATACACTCTATCTGTACACACTACATGTACACTTTTTATATACACTCTATATGTACACTCTATATATACACACTACATGTACACTCTATACATACACACTACATGTACACTCTGTACATACAGACTACATGTAGACTCTATATATAAACACTACATGTACACTCTAATGTACACACTACATGTACACTCTATATGTACACACTACATGTACACTCTATATGTACACTCTATCTTTACACTCTATATGTACACACTACATGTACACTCTACATGTACACACTACATGTACACTCTATATGTACACAATACATGTACACTCTTTATATACACTCTATATGTACACTCTATATGTACACACTACATGTACACTCTACATGTACACACTACATGTACACTCTATATGTACACACTACATGTACACACTACATGTACACACTACATATACACTCTATATGTACACACTACATGTACACTTTTTATATACACTCTATATGTACACACTACATGTACACTCTATATGTACACACTACATGTACACTTTTTATATACACTCTATATGTACACACTACATGTACACACTACTTGTACACTCTATATGTACACTCTATATGTACACACTACATGTACACACTACTTGTACACTCTATATGTACACTCTATATATATATACACTCTATATGTACACACTACATATACACTCTATATATACACACTACATGTACACTCTATATATACACTCTATATGTACACACTATATGTACATACTACATGTACACTTTATATGTACACTCTATATATACACTCTATATATACACACTACATGTACACACTACATGGTCAAAACCAGCTGTATGTGAAGTGTGAATTTCATCAGACAACCCTGACATTTTTGGGGTATGTGCTCTCACCTGGAGGGGTCGAGATGGACCAGTACAAAGTGCAAGCTGTTACCGACTGGTCTGTCCCGACCACAGTAAAGGAATTACAGCGTTTTCTGGGGTTTGCGAACTTTTACCACCATTTCATTCGGAATTACAGTACCGTCGCCAGACCCCTCATCTCTCTCTTAAAGGGTAAACGCAGGAAGCTAGCCTGGCCTGACCCACCTCAGGGAGCATTTGTTAGGCTGAAAAGCAGCTTCACTACGGTCCCGATACTACGGCACCCTGACCCTGCAATCCCGTTTGTTGTTGAGGTGGACGCCTCTAGTTGTGGGATAGGGGTGGTCCTGTCTCAAAGACAGCAAGACTCAGGGAAATTGCACCCCTGCGCTTACTACTCCAGGACGCTCACCGCTGCAGAGACTAACTACGACGTGGGGAATCATGAAATACTATCTATAAAGGCGGCCCTGGAGGACTGGCGACACTGGCTGGAGGGGGTGCAACACCCGTTCCTGGTCCTTACCAACCACCCTAACCTTGTGTATCTCCGGGTGGCCAAACGTCTCAACCCTCGCCAAGCCCGGTGGGCGCTCTTCTTCATGAGGTTCAACTTCACAGTCACCTATCGCCCAGGAACCAAGAATGGCAAGGCCGATGCTCTCTCTCGCCTGGTCGAGGAGATCCAGAGAGCTCATGCCGAGGAGAGGCCTCCGGAGGCGTGCCCACCTTTCAAGCTGTACGTACCTGCTTCGCTCCGCCTAAGAGTTCTGCAGTGGGAGACTACTGCAGGTGGTCAGAACAGGCAGACCTCTGCCTGTTTATTTGACTACAACTTTGCCTCTGTGTTTTGTGCTTCTCCTGTGTTTCGACCCTCGCCCGTTTCTGGTTACATTTCTGTTTTGCGCTTTTGGTTTTGGTTGCATAGTGTGTTCTCCAGCTTTGACCCTCATTTGTTTTTGACCTCGATTTCTGTCTAGTGTGTATTGCTTCATTAAATTCCGCTTATGGATTCTACTCCTACTGCCTCAGACCAATGCTTACACTCTGTATATACACTCTATATATACACTCTATATATACACACTACATGTACACTCTATATGTACAATCTGTATATACACTCTATATGTACACACTATATGTAAACTCAATATATAACCACTACATGTACAATCTACATGTACACTCTATATGTACACTCTATATGTACACTCTATATATACACTCTATACATGTACACTCTATATGTACAATCTACATGTACACTCTATATGTACACTATATATATACACTCTATATGTACACTCAATATATATACTCTATATATACACTCTATATATATACTCTATATATAAACTCTATATATATACTCTATATATACACTCTATATATATACTCTATATATATACTCTATATATACACTCTATATATATACTCTATATATATACTCTATATGTACACTCAATATATATACTCTATATGTACACTCTCTATATATATACTCTATATATACACTCTATATATATACTCTATATGTACACTCAATATATATACTCTATATATACACTCTCTATATATATACTCTATATATACACTCTATATATATATGCTCTATATATACACTCTATATATATACTCTATATATACACTCTATATATATATGCTCTATATATACACTCTATATATACACTCTATATATATACTCTATATATACACTCTATATATATACTCTATATATACACTCTATATATATACTCTATATATACACTCTATATATACACTCTATATATACACTCTATATATATACTCTATATATACACTCTATATATATATGCTCTATATATACACTCTATATATACACTCTATATATATATACTCTATATATACACTCTATATATACACTCTATATATATATACTCTATATATACACTCTTTTATATATACTCTATATGTACACTCTATATATACACTCTATATATACACTCTATATATATACTCTATATATACACTCTATATATATACTCTATATATACACTCTATATATACACTCTATATATACACTCTATATATATATGCTCTATATATACACTCTATATATACACTCTATATATATATACTCTATATATACACTCAATATATATACTCTATATATACACTCTATATATATACTCTATATATACACTCTATATATATACTCTATATGTACACTCAATATATATACTCTATATATACACTCTATATATACACTCTATATATACACTCTATATATATACTCTATATATACACTCTATATATATACTCTATATATACACTCTATATATATATGCTCTATATATACACTCTATATATACACTCTGTATATATATACTCTATATATACACTCTATATATACACTCTATATATACACTCTATATATATACTCTATATATACACTCTATATATAATGCTCTATATATACACTCTATATATACACTCTATATATATATACTCTATATATACACTCTATATATATATGCTCTATATATACACTCTATATATACACTCTATATATATATACTCTATATATACACTCTATATATATACTCTATATGTACACTCAATATATATACTCTATATATACACTCTATATATACACTCTATATATATACTCTATATATATACTCTATATATATACTCTATATATATACTCTATATGTACACTCAATATATATACTCTATATATACACTCTATATATACACTCTATATATACACTCTATATATATACTCTATATATATACTCTATATGTACACTCAATATATACACTCTATATATACACTCTATATATACACTCTATATATATACTCTATATATATACTCTATATGTACACTCAATATATATACTCTATATATACACTCTATATATACACTCTATATATACACTCTATATATATACTCTATATATATACTCTATATGTACACTCAATATATACACTCTATATATACACTCTATATATACACTCTATATATATACTCTATATATATACTCTATATATATACTCTATATATATACTCTATATGTACACTCAATATATATACTCTATATATACACTCTATATATACACTCTATATATACACTCTATATATATACTCTATATATATACTCTATATGTACACTCAATATATACACTCTATATATACACTCTATATATACACTCTATATATATACTCTATATATATACTCTATATGTACACTCAATATATATACTCTATATATATACTCTATATATACACTCTATATATATACTCTATATATACACTCTATATATACACTCTATATATACACTCTATATATATATGCTCTATATATACACTCTATATATACACTCTATATATATATACTCTATATATACACTCAATATATATACTCTATATATACACTCTATATATATACTCTATATATACACTCTATATATATACTCTATATGTACACTCAATATATATACTCTATATATACACTCTATATATACACTCTATATATACACTCTATATATATACTCTATATATACACTCTATATATATACTCTATATATACACTCTATATATATATGCTCTATATATACACTCTATATATACACTCTGTATATATATACTCTATATATACACTCTATATATACACTCTATATATACACTCTATATATATACTCTATATATACACTCTATATATATATGCTCTATATATACACTCTATATATACACTCTATATATATATACTCTATATATACACTCTATATATATATGCTCTATATATACACTCTATATATACACTCTATATATATATACTCTATATATACACTCTATATATATACTCTATATGTACACTCAATATATATACTCTATATATACACTCTATATATACACTCTATATATACACTCTATATATATACTCTATATATATACTCTATATGTACACTCAATATATACACTCTATATATACACTCTATATATACACTCTATATATATACTCTATATATATACTCTATATGTACACTCAATATATATACTCTATATATACACTCTATATATATACTCTATATATATACTCTATATGTACACTCAATATATATACTCTATATATACACTCTATATATATATACTCTATATATACACTCTATATATATACTCTATATGTACACTCAATATATACACTCTATATATATATATACTCTATATATACACTCTATATATACACTCTATATATATACTCTATATATACTTTATACTCTATATGTTCAATCTATACATATGGCGTGTACATACAGAGTTTATAAAAATGCTTTGAAGTCTCTGTGTATGAAGACATCAATACTTCTTCACTAGGTCAAGGACTAAGAATAGCATCAGTCTAAAACTCTGTAAAACAAGCAGTAGAGTAAGTGTTTCAGGAAGAGGAAGCTCTTCACCCCTAATATGAAGACAGTCAGTGACTCGGTTGTTTGGACATCTAAGAGAAGTTCATTCCACCACCTCCATGCCAGCTTGCTCCAAAGGTTGTGAGAAGAGGCTGAAGGGGAGATCAGAGAGATGTGCAAGGAACTCAAAAGTCGTGACCTCTGAATGAATCACCTGAGATTGAGTTTCAGCGGATGAGCCATCATCCATGATGAGATGTCCTCCAGACATGATGAGATCCAAGCTGAGGCTGTGGTATCTGAGGGAGGGAAGGAGAAGATAAGTTGAGTGTCATCAGCAGTGGTATGAGAACCCATCACCAGTGGAGAGACTGCATGGAGACAATCCCCTCCATGTTACCTGGAGTTTCTCAGTACAGCCAGAAGAGCAGTCTCTGTGGAATGTGCTGGTTTGAAGCCAGACTGGTTGGGATCTTGGAGGTTGTTCTGCGAGAAATAGAGTGACAGATGATTATAAACAATACGTTCAAGATTTTTAGAAATACAGGAGAGAAGTGATACCAGTCTGTAGAAGTGATACCATCAGCATGATCTACAGCAGGCTTCTTCAGGATGGGAATAACCCTTGCTCTCTTGAAGATAGCTGGTACATGACCAGATGTTATAGAAGCTTTGATGGAAGGATTGCGGGAGAAGATGATTTGTAGGATCTTTTCTGTTGCCAGATGAACAAGATGCCTGTGAAGCAGCAGTGGAATCCTAGTGGTGTAATGTAGGAGTAATCATGGTGGTTAAGCTCTGGCAGATTTAATTCACCAACATTCACCTGGATGCTTGCACATGGATTAACGCTTGTTTATTAACTCCTGTTTTGAGTCCAGTTTGGCGAAAATTTTAAGTTTTGTTATAAAAATAAGCGAACTGCTGCTACAATTAACTTAGATTTTTTTTAGTTAGCATCTCAACAGCTTGCTATCTCTGTGGAGAAGAAGAGCAACAGCAGGACATAAACCCGTGGGCTAACGAACGCCCCCTACAGTGAGACAGAGGCATTGGCTGTCTCACCTCCTGCTTCTGAAGTTTTATGTTAAATCAGTCAGACTCAATATGTTACACACATACGTGAAGTACACGACCTAGACTAGGGAATAAAAGTGTCTACAAGCATTATATTAGTGATGTACAGAGAGACAGCAGCAGTCAGCTACACACGCTCCATGTACACTCTATATGTACACTTGACATGTACACTACACTGAGAGGACATAGTGAACTCTGTACCCTATATAACGCACTTCTGCTTGAAAGGGTTCACTTGACGTAGTGCACTTTTCTCAAATTGGCATCCATTTAGGATTCCGCTCTCCACTGCCTTTATTTTAAAGCTGTACTGGTGAACGGAACGGACTTTATGTAGTGCCCTTTTTACAGAGAAGTGCACTAGATAGGTGTCTAGATTACTGGCTTCAACACTTATTTTAGAGCACTACATTAAGGATCCGTTTAATTTTACTGTATAATAAGTGAAATAAGTGACACCTTATAATAAAAGACTGCTCTGTGGACACTGGATGTCCGGACTCTCTCTCACGGGCTCGCTCTCCTGTTCGTCCGCTAGAGGGCAGATGAAGCTCGGAGACGGATTACAGCTCCACACACACACACACACACACACACGCACGCACGCACCCACACACACACACGCACGGAGCGTTAGATGGATGGAGTGAGATGGGTGTGAGACTTGTTATAGGGACTTTAACACACACACACACACGCACGCACGCACGCACGCACGCACACACACACACACGGGGTCCGTATCTGTTCGCCCAAAATGAAGACAATAAAAATGTCTCGTATTTTCCGTTCTCTCTCTCTCTCTCTCTCTCTCTCTCTCTCTCTCTCTCTCATTCCCTCTCTCTCGCGCTCCTCACACACCGCGCGCTGCATACTAAGCAGCCGAGCTGATCCGCGCGCCTCTCCTCTTTCCCTCTCTATCCTTCTTCTCTTCCTCTTAATTCTGTTCATCATTCTGCAAATATAAACCTCATACCAAACATGGCCTCATTTCTGTCAGTTATTTTTTTGTCTGTAATTAAATCAGCCATAGTGGTGCAGGGCGCGTGCACGCGGTTGGATTCTGCTTATTCATTTGTTTACAAAAAAAAGCTCTTAATATTGCGTGTGTTCATCTGGGAGACTTTCATTCTTTAAGCATGTTTTTTCTGTTAGTAAAAAATCAGATATTCGTGCTCCGGCAGCAAGAGTGGCGGGTTGCCAGATATTTACATTCGCCCCAGACAGGACTCGAATGTTGTATTAAAATGAACCGACAGAACAGGAATTCCATGGAGGAACCATTCCAATGACCATTTATTATTTCCTGATATTCACTGTTTATTATTCACTGGCCCTGTGTTAAAGGTTTGTGGTGAGAAACTGTTCCTCTGTCTCTGAACCCGACATGAGGATTTCAGGACAAATTGACCAGGAGCTTTTTCTGGGAAGTGTGACAGTGTCAATAAACAAATGTCATCATTTTGTCTGTGTTATGGCTCCATTGCTATAAAGATTCACATAATTTACACTTTATCATTCTTCATCTAAACCCTGTTCTATCATTCGTCTCATCAAACTCACGGCATTTCTCTTTCTTTCGTCCCAAAATAGATTGCAAAAGAACCCTGTTAGCGCGACATTCCCAAACTGGCAACTCAGAGTTCTGCGAAGCGGCTCTCCGGAGGGCTGGTGATGGACACGGACACTGTCCAATCAGCACGCGGCCTGCTGAGCTGTCAGCCTTCCTATTGGTGTTTGTGGGCGGGTTTCTGTGCGCAAAAAGGGAAGAGAAGTAGAGGCAGAGCTCAGAGCTCAGAGAGCGCAGCAGAGTGGAGAGAGAGAGAGAGAGAGAGAGAGAGAGAGAGAGAGAGAGAGAGAGATTTACTCCACGTTTACAGAGTAAGAGAGAAAGAGAGAGAGAGAGAAACAGGAAAGAAATAACCTGGGGTATTAATGAGAATCAATAAAGAGCGGCTGGAAGAATCAGAAAGATTTGGATTTATTCTTCCATTAAAGAAAAAAAAAAGAAGATTGAGAGAAGAAAATCAGAGAGCCGCGTGCCGGATTGTCTATATTTCCTCTGTGTGGAGTTTACACGGCACTGACCAGGAGTTTGTGTTGTTTTTGTCTTGTTTGTGTTATGCACCTGTTATACGCGCTGCTAACGGATATGTGCGCTGCACACGCTGTGATCGGGACGCGCTGTGGAGACTGGGGCGCACGCTGGAGCACCTTTCTGCACGTTTGTAAAAGAGAAGAAGGAGTGAAGGAGAGGGATGAGTAAATAACTACAACAGCACGCTGTTGTTTTTTTATATAACTTTTTCGATTTTTGGGAAGGATGGTGATGATTTTGTTATTAATGAAACTGTTGGCTGGAGCACATGCGCAGTTGCGCTACACGGTGCTGGAGGAGCAGGAGCGCGGCACGGTGGTGGGTAACGTGGCCGAGGACCTGGGGTTAGATGTCACCAAGCTGTCTGCGCGCCGCTTCCAGACGGTGCCAGTCCAGAGCTTGCCGCGCACATCACCACCTCCGGCACTGCTTGAGGTGGACCTAGAGAGCGGAGCACTGGTGGTGCGTGAGCGTATGGACCGAGAGGAGCTGTGTGGCAGGAGTACTCCATGCCTCTTACACCTGGAGATGTTCCTTGAGGAGCCGCTCGAGCTTTTCCGTGTCGAGACGGAGGTGCTGGATGTGAACGACAATGCACCACGTTTTCCACGCTCCGACATTGCCGTGGAGATCAGCGAGAGCGCCACGCCTGGAACGCGCTTCCCTGTAGATGGTGCCTTCGACCCAGACGTGGGCACAAACTCATTGAGCGCATACGCCATCACGATCAACGAGCACTTCCGCCTGGACGTACAG
>JAUCMX010000029.1:15963401-15970901 GCA_033459395.1 Hemibagrus guttatus | reverse complement strand
TTATTCAACTCTATTCTCCTTCGTCCTATTCAACTCTACTCTACTCAATTTTATTTTATTCAACTCTATTCTCCTTCATCCTATACTCTACTAGATTTTATTCTATTGAACTCGACCCCCCTTACAGTCTGATCTTTTCTACACTATTATACATTATCTTCTCTTCTGTTCTATTCAGTTAATTCTATTCTAGACTATTCTGTATTCCACTCTGCTCTTCTCTGTTGTACTTTACTCTACTTTACTCTCTTCTATTTGACTCTTTCATTTCTTTTCTTCTTTTGCTCCTCTCTCTGAGCGCTCCTCAGCTCCATGGTGTAGAGTTGTAATGAAATGTCAGTGTCAGGTCAACGACTTTCTCTGAAGGTATAGAGGAGGAATTTCTACACAATTCTACACAGAAGTGTTACAGTAGTGTGTGAGGATTAAACACACACCTCTCTGCATTATTCATTAACACTCTCATCATCATTAACAACAATATTCAACAAACTCTGTGTGATTAATAACACTCCAGCTCCCCACACACACACACCACACACACACACACACACACACACACACACAGTGAGGTGGTGAGTAATAAATATTTACACCTACACTGAGATCTCCGTCATATTTTCTCTACCTCCCTCGCTCCCTTCCTCTCTCCTCTCTTGTCTCTCTCCCTCTCTCTCTCCCTCTCTTTCTCTCTCTCCCTCTCTCCCTCTCCCTCTTTCTCTTTTTCTCCCCCTCTCTCTCTCTCTCTCTCTCTCTCTCTCTCTCTCTCTCTCTCTCTCTGCCCCCCCGTCACAAACACAAACACACACGGTGCATTACATGAGAGGAGAAGATGGATAGATCTCATTAACTGTGCCCCCCCACACACACACACACACACACACACACACACACAGGGCTGAAATGACGAGGATAATAAGATGGATCCTGGGTGAAGATGAGCAGGTGTGTGTGTGTGAGTGTGTGTGTGTGACAGAGAGACATAATCAGACTTTACCCTTCACCGTGCTACATTTAGCAGATATTTTTATTTTAAATGGTTTACAGGCTGAAGTTAAACCAGTGTGATGCTGCGGTCAGACTGAGAGTGAAAAGTGTTAGGATAGAACAAGACACACACACACACACACACACACACACACACACACACAGTGCATTGATGATGTTCTCAGTGGAACAGGAGGCTGTGGGATGAACATGACTGATGCTAGGTTCTGAGAAGTTCCTCTCTGAAGAGTTCAGGGTTCAGAATAAGAATCCAGATGTTGATGTTTTGTACCTGATGGTCAGTCAGCTCCCTCGTGGTCTTCAGTGATTGTCGTCCATCAGTTCACTCTGAATCCAGGTGACTAGCCGTCCTGAGATGATGTCACTCTTAGAGGTTAGGTTAGTTCTGTTGGAGGCGTGGCCTGTGGGTGTGTCAGTGCTGTTGGGCATCGACAGTCAGACCCCCCCATGGCCCCGCCTCCCACTCTCTCTGTGATCTGTCTGAGGTTGTGTAATTACCTTCCTGGTTGTCCTCGGGTGCGCGCTTCGTCAGCAGATTGTGCGGTGCGGTGTGGTGTGGTGGGGTGCGGTCCTCCCCGCCGGGCCTTCAGCGGATCCGCCCCGAGGCTGTTCCGGCAGATGGCCAGCTCCTGTGTGACGCATCGCTGCTGTACTGATGCTTCCAGGAGATGCTGTGTTATCTGTTCCGGGGGGAGAGGAAGGGGGGAAAAAAAAACAAAGAGATTAGTATGTCTCCCTCTGCTCCTGAGCCTCTGCTGCTGAGGTGGTGTTCACACAGAACTGTGTAAAGTGATGATATCTGGAGGTTTAGTGTGAGAAAACACACACACACACACACACACACACACACACACACACACACACACACACACACACCCCCCCTGTATTTTAAAACTCCCTCTGAAGGTGACATTAATGTGTGTATTTACTAGATGCTGGATCTTCACACATTATCTCTGACTGACCTCTGTTTCTGAAGTGAGTGTCGTGGAAGAGTGTGAGAGGAGGAGGAGGAGAAGAAGAAGAAGAAGAAGAAGAAGAAAAAGGGGGGTGAAAATGACATTACTTTTTTACTTTTTGTCACTTTTCTTTCGTTATTTCTCATTATTTCGTTTTGTGCCACTTTGTGGAACTTACTTTGCCAGGTGAGGTCACTGGTGTTCGGGGGAACAGTTTAACTGTCACACAGGAACCACACAAATCCTTCTGATTGGCTAAAGCTCTGTTTACCTCAACTGGCCTGAATCAAACACACACACACACACACACACACACACACACACACACACACAAAAAAAAGGCCTCTAAGTGAGAGTGAGACAGATGTACTCTAATGATTCTAACAGCTGGAGTGTTTATTCCCATCTGACTGCAACACTGAGTACCTCACAGTTTATCCAATCATTTCATCATTATACACTGCCTGTCTGTCTGTCTGTCTTCTTGCCTGTCTATCTCTATGCCTATCTGTCTTCCCATCTGTCTGTCTTCCTGTCTGCCTGTCTCTCTCTCTGAATGTATGTCTGTCTTCCTGTCTGTCTCTCTGGCTGTATGTCTGTCTTCCTGTCTGTGTGTCTGTCTGTCTGTTTTCCCAGCTGTCTGTATGTCTGTCTGTATCTTACTGTCTACCTACATGCCTGTCTGTCTGTCTGTTTATATGTCTTTCTGTCTATATGTTTGTATGTCTGTCTGTCTATATGTCTGTCTGTTTGTATGTCTGTCTGCCTGCATGTCTGTCTGTCTGTTTTCCTCTGTCTGCAAGTCTGTCTCTCTGTCTGTCTGTTTTCCTGTCTGTCTGTCTGCCTGCATGTCCGCCTGCCTTCGTGTCTGTCTGTGTGTCTGTGTCTGTCTGCCATGGGTGTGTATTAAACACCTGATATAAAATGACCACATGTGCAGAAACTCTTTGAGCAGTTAAAGTGAGGGTGAACAGCAGTCATGTTGGTGCAGAGGTCAGAGCTTGCTGTTGTGGGTGAAGGAGAAGCTGAGAGTCCAGCAGCAGCAGCAGCAGCAGCACACGGTGAGGCGTGTTATTAGAGCTGGATAATAACAGCTCACTGACACGCCACTGTCTCCAACACTCCATATCATTCGGCGCTAATGGACGCGGATAAAAGCCCAGGTCTCTGATGACAGCTGGAGCTCTCCCAGCGCTCACTGGTCTTTTTATCCTGTCAGAGTTGTACCTTCAGCCCTGAGTCTGAGGTAAGCACACAGAAATATCGGAAGGTCAATGAATGGATAAATAAACACGGTAAATAACTGGACATTTAATGCTCGTGTGCTTAATCAGTGACATCATCAGAGGGCGCTGGCAGCCATATTGGATCGTTACTACAGTGAGAATAATAATGAGTT
Organism: Hemibagrus guttatus; assembly: GCA_033459395.1. Lineage (NCBI taxonomy): Eukaryota > Metazoa > Chordata > Actinopteri > Siluriformes > Bagridae > Hemibagrus > Hemibagrus guttatus. The sequence goes on along the minus strand of JAUCMX010000029.1, from coordinate 15,967,535 downwards.
CCTGAGACGATCAGTCCTGCTGTCAGTGTGTAATTACACTCGACATTTACACTCTGCTCACAATACACTGCATCTGGAGATGAACACACCCCACCCACACACACACACACACACACACACACACACCCCAACACACACACACACACACACACACACACAAGCAGGTGATTAAAATCGGTTTGTCACTAATTCATCTTAATATCTGTGTTTAATTTATAAAGTGATGTATCTAGAGATGAATATAACACACACACACACACACACACACAAAGAGAGAGAGAAATGAGTTAAAATAAGTGTACTATAAAAAGAGTTTCAGCAGGACGAGTGTGTGCTGCCGAATCGTTCTCATTATCCCTCACTCACTGCTCTTACTCTCACACTGAGCTCTACACTCTCCTTATTAAATCTCTCTATTTATGTATTTCTACACAGAGTGTGTGTTCAACCCAGGCTCAGATTCACACCGCAGAACATCTGAGAGTTTTATATAAAGGAAACATGTCTGAAATGTTATTACTCCAAATACTTTACTTTGGAACTCCTGATCCTCATCCTCATCTTCACTCTCATCCATATCCTTATCCTTACCTTCATCCTCATCCTGATCCTCATCCTTATCCTAATCTTCATCTTCACTCTCATCCTCATCCTTATCCTTATCTTCATCCTGATCCTCATCCTCATCCTGATCCTCATCCTGATCCTCATCCTGATTCTCATCCTAATCGACATCCTGATCATCATCCTTATCCTTATCCTGATCCTTATCCTGATCCCCATCTTCATCTTTTCATCTTCACTCTCATCCTGATCCTCATCTTGATCCTTATCCTGATCCTCATCCTCATCCTCACCCTCACCCTCATCCTGATCCTCATCCTATCCTCATCCTCATCCTCCCCCTCATCCTGATCCTCATCCTGATTCTCAATCTAATCTTCACTCTCATCCTGATCCACATCCTAATCCTTATCCTGATCCTCATCCTGATCCTCATCCTCACCTGATCCTGATCCTCATCCTTATCCTCATCCTTATCCTCATCCTCACCCTCATCCTGATCCTCATCTTCATCCTCATACTGATCCTCGTCCTCATCCTGATCCTCATCTTTACCCTCATCCTGATCCTTATCCTCACCCTCATCCTGATCCTCATCTTCATCCTTATCCTGATCCTCATCCTCATCCTGATTCTCAATCTCATCTTCACTCTGGTCCACATCCTGGTCCTCATCCTGATCCTCATCCTGATCCTCATCCTTATCCTTATCCTTATCCTGATCCTCATCCTTATCCTTATCCTGATCCTCATTCTTATCCTTATCCTGATCCTCATCCTTATTCTTATCCTGATCCTTGCCCTGATCCTCATCCTGATCCTCACCCTGATCCTCATACTGATCCTCATCCTTACCCTCATCCTGATCCTCATCCTCACCCTGATACTCATCCTCATCCTCATACTGATCCTCATCCTCATCATGATTCTCAATCTCATCTTCACTCTCATCCTGATCCACATCCTGGTCCTTATCCTTATCCTGATCCTCATCCTCATCCCGATCCTGATCCTCATCTTTATCCTGATCCTCATCCTCATCCTCATCCCGATCCTTATCCTGATCCTCATCCTGATCCTGATCCTCAGCCTGATCCTGATCCACATCCTGATCCTCATCATCATCCTGATCAGAAGGTGCTGATTTATTCACTAAAACAGCAATAATGAAGCCTTCTTCTTCTTCTTCTTCAGAGTAGTGTAGATCATCACAGTTTTATATTAATGTGTGTGTTTGTGTGTTTCAATTCTAATTGTAATTATTATAAAAATGTAGACGATCAGAAAGTGGGATTAGTGTGTGATAAGTGGAATGGAATAAACATTGCTCTGTGTGTGTGTGTGTGTGTGTGTGTGTGTGTGTATGTGTGTGTGTGTGTGTGTGTGTGTGATGTAGTCGCTCATTAGTCAGATGTATAGCTGTAATTTGGTGTGTGATGTGCAGAAGTTCCATTCATCATTAGTGTCCGTCTCTCTACACACATTAATTATGCGGAATTAGCCGTCAGGATCATTAATTAGTGTGATGAATGCGTGGCTAGAGTAACGGTGAGTAAACGTGAGCGGCACAGCGGTGGGTCAGAGGAGCTCTGGATGGAGATACGACAGGAAGAAGAATGGCCGTAATTTGTTTAACGGAGATGAAAATATCTGAAGATTATAAAAGCGATAAAAGTGAAGTGGGGGGAGGGGTAAAGTTTAACATTCACAAAAACACCACAAACCTCAAGGTCTAGAGTGTTTTTACATACAGAGACGGACTTCCAGACGAACACAGACAGGGAGATGGAGAAGGAGACAGACATGGAGACGGAGACAGACATGAAGATGAACACACACAGGGATGGAGACGGACATGGAGACGGAGACAGACATGGAGACGGAGACAGACATGGAGACGAACACAGACACGTAGACGGAGATGGAGACAGACATAGAGACGAACATGGAGATGGAGACAGACATGGAGATGAACATGGAGACAGAGACAAACATGGAGACAGAGACGGACATGAAGATGGAGACAGACATGGAGATGGTGATGGACAATGGAGACGGAGACAGACATGGAGAAGAACATAGAGACAGAGACGGACATGAAGATGGAGACAGGCATGGAGATGGGGACGGATATGGAGACGGAGACGGACATGAAGATGAAGACAGACGGAGATGGTGACATACATGGAGACAGACATGGAGATGAACATGGAGACAGAGACAGACATGGAGACAGAGACAGACATGGAGACAGAGACGGACATGAAGATGGAGACAGACATGGAGATGGTGACGGACATGAAGATGGAGACAGACATGGAGATGGTGACAGACATGGAGATGAACATGGAGACAGAGACAGACATGGAGACAGAGACTGACATGAAGATGGAGACAGGCATGGAGATGGGGACGGATATGGAGACGGACATGAAGATGAAGACAGACATGGAGATGGTGACATACACGGAGACAGACATGGAGATGAACATGGAGACAGAGACAGACATGGAGACAGAGACTGACATGGAGATGGTGACGGATATCGAGACGGAGACAGACATTGAGAGGGAGACAGACACAGACATGGAGATGGAGACAGAAATAGAGACGGAGACGGACATGGCGACAGAGATGGACATGGAGACGCAGATGGACATCGAGACGGAGCCAGACATGGAGACAGAGACGGACATGGTTGTTTGCATCAGCCATTTTTTTGTGTATAAAAAATAAACCTTCTCAGTGAAAAAGTGTGAAACTGTATGTAAATAAATAAGAAAGTGTGTAAGACACATACACACACACACACACACACACACACACGCACACACACACACACACACACACACACACACATCAACACACACACACACACACACACACACACACACACACACACACAGAAATGCAGATCCAGAGAGGTGAGAACTTCATGAGTGTTTTCATTTTAAAAATACTTCCACTGCAGGAACCATTTCAGGAACATTTTCCGGAACTCTCTCCCGTGTGTGTTCTGTACTTGGGCCATGGATGCGATGGTGTGATTTGAGACACACCCACCGCTCCACCCCCTCACCCCCCCAGTTACTCTAACGCTCACCATCCTGAAGTCGTTATCAGGTTTATATCGGCTCCTGTCGCCACGGTGACCTTTTCCACGATAACACACTGCATTTATATGCACTTAATTTCCTGTTTACTCCCACCGTCTCCATGGTTACGGGGTTTGTAAAGATTTTACGGCGTGATAGAGAGAAGAGGACGAAAAAACACTACAGAAAAATACAATCGAAGCTCAATGTCAGTATTACACATAATAAATGATGTACACGGTAAAGATGTAAATAAAAATGCTATGATGTCATCAGTGTGTGATGTCATCAGTGTGTGATGCTAAACTGGTGGCTATTACACTCCATTACCTGTTAGCTACATTAGCATTGCTGCCTCACTGAACACCTGATATTCAGAACTGAGGACCAGACAGATGTTATATCTGAGATCTAGAGCTGCTCAGGTTCTGTCTGTCTGTCTCTCTCTCTCTCTGTATCACTGTCTGTCCGTGTC
>JAUCMX010000029.1:15933401-15948401 GCA_033459395.1 Hemibagrus guttatus | reverse complement strand
ATAACATTAAATACTACAAGGCCACACCCCCAAATCCCAGCAGGCTGGCTAATAGCTCCGCCTCTTCGTCCTGATTGGTCGAATGCTGTTGATGTTTCTCTTTGTTGCAGTCAGAGTTGATAATTTATTGAAGTCGCAGAGATTCTTTCTGTGATACAGAAAACGTAAGAGTTTAACGCTTCACACATACTCTTGTGAGGAACTTGGTGCACATGCACTCACAGAGAAGCCGGTTCAAACAGGAAGTGGAGCAGGAAGTGAGGTAAGTGTGATCTTTCCTTCAATAAGCGTGTGATTAATCTCCTTAATATGATTAGAGGTGTTTATCTGCTGAGCCACAGCTATGAGCCAGAAACCCCGAGAACATCTTAACCCAGGTTCGGGGACCGTGGTACAGACCCGGTGGAGAACAGTCAGTGTTCATCTTGCTGTAGAAGATCAGAGCTCCAGCTCTGAGGTCCAGATGAACTCCTGCTCTTCTGGACTCTGGAGTGGAATGATGAAATGAGGAGCTGTGAAAGAACACAAGCTGAGAGGAATTACAGCACAAACTCCAGGGTTTAACGGTGTTTCCACAGCAGAACATCAGCCTCGTTTATCTCTCCTCTCTATGATGTTTCCATGACATCCACATTCCTCCTCCCAGTCTCAGCATGCTTGAGGAGCATCTGTACGCAGAACCTCAGAGAATTCTGAAGATCTGAGGCCCTCGTCACTGTCTGCTTCTGTGTTTCCAAAGGTTATATTTCTCCATTAGAAAGTTGGAGGTATCAGCTGTAAGATCCACTGATAACTGTTTTAGTCTCACACACACACACACATGCGCACACACACACACACACACACACTGAACACAACAAACATAATCACTGACCAGAAAAAAAGTGTAATAAAAATATAAGAGAAAAAATGATTTTGTTACTGAAACTAGATTCCGTAAGAAAGATGACAGATGTTTACTGAGGGTGGGAACAGTCTGCGTTTGTCTCTTAACATTTTCTACATGACTGTATGATTCCTGGTGCTTTTTAGCAGATTCCTGAGACTGAGCCAGGTCTAAGAACAAGATGGGTCTGAGAGTAAGACAGGTATAAGAGTGAGACAGGTCTGTGGGTGAGACAGATCTAAGAATGAGACAGATTTGGGAGTGAGACAGGTCCAAGAGGGTGACAAGTCTTGGAATGAGACAGGTTTAAACTGCTGTTGTCTAAAATGACCAGCTGAGTCTCATTCAGGTATTAATATGTAATAAACTGGTGTGGTTTAAACTGGTTTAGTGTTAATGTGTAGTTTAGTCCAGTTTCTCAGTCTCCAACTGTCCCTGTGACACACTGAAATTCTGCAGCTCTGTAAGGGTTCAGTGGATTTAATTAAACGTCTCTAAAACAACACTAGCGTTAGCTGGAACTCTCACTTCCAGAGTTTAACGGAGAACCTGGAAGAGCTGCAAGGGTTCTGAAGCTGTTATAGTGTTAATGAAGGCTACTTTAAAGGGGATCTGTCTGAGATCATGGAAATCTCACAGCATAGTCCCCACACACACACACACACACACACACACACACACACACACACACACACACACTGCAGGGAACAAGATGGATCAGGAAACAATATGTTTCCCCAACAAGGGCCAACACAGTCATGCACTCGCAATATGGATGTGTGTGTGTGTGTGTGTGTGTGTGTGTGTAAAAACAGATGGTAGAACACTCTGGGTGGTGTGGCACTGAGGTGTGTATTCACTTGTGTATTCCTGGGGCTGAATCATGCTCTACACTTCTCTTTTTATATCCCAAACACTTATTTTAATTATTTAAAGTGTCTAAAAAGAAAAAAAAATGAAGCAAAATACATGGTGTGTGTGTGTGTGTGTGTGTGTGTGTGTGTGTGTGTGTGTGTGAATGTATGAAAGTATCAGTACTTTTACATGTGCAGAATAAAGACTTGCACGTGAAATAATAATAATAATAATAATAAATAAAAACTCTCAGAATCATCTACAGCGATATTAACAGGAAGTGAACTAAACAGGAAGTTAAATTAAATACATACTTATAAAATCCAAGCAGTGAAATAAAGCAGAATAAATAAGTAAGCAGTCATTTATTAAACTCAGCGCAGCTGTAAACTTTACAGTCCAACAGAAAAACCTAATAATAAATCAAAGCATCATCAGAGTGTAACATCTGGACACACCTGCCCTATGAGGGGCTCGAACCCAGACCTCCGTGGTTGCCGCGTGCACGTGCCTGCCGTGGAAGGAGACCCATATGCGGGATTCAAAGAAGCACTGCTTTATTAACATAAACACAAGACATGGGGAAACTAACTAAACTACTAAGACATGACATGACACTAATAAAACAAAACCTAACATACAGAACATGGAACAATGACCGACGAAGACAGATACAAAAAGATCCCTATATATAGGGCACAACATTAGGACTAATGGGGAACAGGTGATATGGCAGGAATTAAACAATAGGGAAGGCGTGGCACAAGATACACACAAACAAGCAGGCTTCCAAGATTCACCTGCCAGCGCCCTCTCCAGGCCTGGCAGGGAACTGTCCAGCTGTTCCTGAGAGTTTGTTTTCTGGAAGGATTCGACTCACAGCTGCTGCTGTACGTTCCTCACAATGTCTCGAGAAGTTCAGCTCCGTGGGAGTGTTAGGAACAAAACTTATCCACACAAACACTGAGTGTCTCTACAGGCCCATGATCCTCATATCTATTGCACTATTAAAATTATTAAACTGCAGTACACACACACACACACACACACACACACACACACACACACACACACACACACACATCTGAACATTGTCTTGTTTATTTAAAATAATGTTGTTGATGATTTCAGTTTAATGTTATTCAATACAACATCACTTCAGAACCATCTTTAACACTTGTTTTGTAATTCTAACTTCATTAGCAGCACTGAAATAATCAGACTTCACTCTGCTGCTGTTTTACAGCTAAACAACACAACTAGCTAAGACATAACAGTAGCAAACTGCTAGTTATCATACAGGACCCTGATACAATACACCACACAAACACAACAAACCACAACATGCAAACACAAAGACTTCTCATGATTTTCATACCACTCCTCACCTCACTCACAAGCATTTGTAAAACAGCTGTACAACATCTGCAGATTGTGTAAAAAAGATGTTAAACAGATGTAAAAGGTGGAAATAAGCTAACAAAAACAGATGACTGGAATGAGCAGATTTAAACATGCATGACAGGTGTAGAGTACAGGCATGACAGGTATAAAGCAGATGTGAAGCATGTGTAAAGCAGATGTAAAAAAAAAACAAACCCAGAAAGTATTTGTGAAGCAGATTTAACAAAGATGTAAAGCAAATGTAAATCATGTGTAAAGCAGATGTAAAGCATGTGTAAATCTGGTGTAAAGAAGATTTAACATAGGTGTAAAGCTGTAGTGTTTGGATCCATTCGCCGAACTGGCGATAGGGGGCGAGCAAAGACAGAGTCGAAAACAGGCTCAAAGTTTGGTAATGGTGTATTAAAGAAGAAAGTACAAACAAACAGGAAGATAGAGAAACGAAAGTCCTTAAACAGTCCAAGATTAAAACACCAGCAATAGATATAACAGGGATAATCCAATAGAATAAACTTTAAACAGTCCAGTTCAGCAATAGCAAGTAATCCACACAGGTAATCCAAAAGAGAAATCAATAAACAATCCAGGTCATGCATGAAAATCAATCCAATAACGAAACGCTCGGTAATCTCCATAGAAAAAGATACTTCGCGCCGACCAGGAAGTGCGCAGGGTTTTTAAAGCCGGCGCGCACCCGGAAGTAAACTCAAAACACGGGCGATGGCTCCCTCTCGCGGTCACCTCTAGCGCGAGTCATGACAGAGCCCCCCCCTCTAGGGACACCTCCTGGGGTCCTACGCCGCGGACGACCCCTGGGACGTGGCGCAGGCTTGTTCGGGTGGTCCCGATGGAAGTCCTCCGTGAGGGAGGGATCTAGGATGTCAACGGCGTCCACCCATGAACGTTCCTCGACGCCGTACCCCTCTCAGTCCACGAGGTACTGGATCCGCGACCGGACCCGCCTGGAGTCCAAGAGGGCACGTACCCGGTATGCCGGGGACCCCTCAGTGTCCAGCAGTGGTGGTGGCTCCCCGCCGTCCGGTGCTCCCTCAGCCGAAGGATAAGCAGGCTTGAGAAGAGACACGTGGAACGTAGGCCAGATACGATACGCCGCTGGGAGCCGCAGCCGATACGCCACCGGGTTGACCTGCCGGATTATCTCAAACGGGCCGATGAACCTGGGATTGAGTTTGCGGCACGGCAGTTTGAGATGGAGATTCCGCGTGGACAGCCACACCCGCTGTCCCACCTGGTAAGAAGGGTGTGGACGGCGACGCCGGTCGGCCTGTATCCTCTGACTACGCACCGCCCGCTGAAGACGTACATGTGCCCTCTCCCAGACCTCCTGGCTCCGTTGGTACCACTCCTCCACAGCTGGGACGTCGGAAGGCTCCCCTGACCAGGGGAATAGAGGCGGCTGGTATCCCAGTACGCATTGAAACGGGGTCAGTCCCGTTGAGGAGTGGATGAGGGAGTTCTGGGCGTACTCCGCCCAAGGCAGAAACTCACTCCACCGCTGCTGCTCCCTGCTGCAGTAAGATCTGAGGAACCGGCCAATCTCCTGGTTGAGGCGCTCCGCCTGGCCATTGGACTGGGGGTGATAGCCAGAACTTAGGCTAACTCCGATACCCAGTCGTGCACACAATGCTCCCCACACCCGGGAGGTAAACTGTGACCCCTGGTCTGACACAATGTCTTCAGGAAGACCAAAGTTCCGGAACACGTGTAGGAACAAAGCCTCGGCCGTCTGCATGGCCGAAGGCAACCCCTTGAGGGGGATCAGTTTACATCCTTTAGAGAAGCGGTCCACTACCATCAGAAGCGACGGTGGACGAGCTGTGTAGTTCGCCGAATTCCTGGATGACCGGAGCTGGGGGCCTCATGTATCCACTGCATTACCTGCAGGCGAAATGGGGGAGGCACGAAGATTTTGGTCGGCGGACATCCCGCAGGAGGAGGATCATCGGCATGGGAACGCTGAATCTCCTCCACGAGGTTCCACCGGACCGGAGCCAGAATGGCAGTCGCCGGCAGGATGGGCTCAACTAGGACGGGATCGCTGGCGGTATCAAATCTCCTGGAAAGAGCGTCGGCCTTCCCGTTCTTGGACCCAGGGCGGTACGTCACCATGAACCGGAAGCGGGTAAAAAACAAGGCCCATCTGGCCTGCCGCGGGTTCAGGCACTTGGCGCCACGAAGGTACTCCAGGTTGCGGTGATCAGTGAGCACCTGGAATGGGTGACGTGCTCCCTCCAGCCAGTGACGCCACTCCTCCAGTGCCGCCTTGATGGCCAATAGCTTTCTGTTGCCAACATCGTAATTTGCCTCTGCGGCCGTTAACTTCCGCGAATAGAAAGCACAAGGATGAAGCTTTCCCGGTTCACCATGACGCTGAGAAAGAATGGCCCCAAGGCCGCTACTGGAGGCGTCCACCTCCACCACAAAGGGTAAGTCAGGGTCCGGGTGCCGTAGAATGGGGGCCGAGGTGAAGCAGTCCTTAAGCTGCTGGAAGGCCACCCGAGCCTGGTCTGTCCATGACAATCTCTTGGGCTTCCCCCTCAGTAGGGATGTTAGCGGACCTGCCACCGTGCTGTAGTTTCGTATGAACCGCCTGTAGAAATTAGCGAACCCTAGGAACCGCTGCAACTCCCGTATTTTGGTGGGGGCAGGCCATTCCGTGACTGACCGGACCTTGACAGCGTCCATCTCCACGCCCCGTTGTGAGATCACGTAGCCCAAGAAAGTCACTGTGGTCCGGTGGAACTCACACTTTTCTAACTTCACGTACAGATGATGCCGGGGCGGTCTCTATGTACTCCTCCATAGTTTTAGACTCAGGTAACGAGAGGGGGTAAACCCGCCCCCTAGGAGGAGAGGCGTTAGGCAGCAGGTCGATGGCACAATCCCAGGGTTGGTGCGCCGGCAGTCGAGCTGCCCTCTCCTTGCAGAAGACCTCCCTGAACTCTGTGTAAGCTTGTGGAAGGTGACCCGGGGTAGGGGGAGACGTCTTCCTCACACATGTGGTCCTGCAGGGCCTAGATACCAGGTTCTGCAGACACCTTTCTGCGCAGGCGTGTGACCAGCGTAACAGCTCCCCCGAGCGCCAGGAGATTTGGGGGTCATGACGCCGGAGCCACGGGAACCCCAGAATGACGGGGTTGACCGGTGAGGAGGTGACGTAGAACACCAGACGTTCACGATGGAATAGGCCTACTCGGAACTCCAGCAGTTCGGTTTGGCTTTTGAGATAGCCCTCCCCTATCGGCTGACTGTCAATAGCCGAAAGTCTTAAGAGGTGGCACGCAGGGGAAGGTGGGGATTCCGAGCTTCTCCACCAATGCCCCGTCGATAAGATTGACCGCCGCCCCGGAGTCAATTAGAGCTGAGGTTGAGACAGAGTGGTCAGATACCTGTAGTGACACCGGCACCAGCAAACTGAAGAACAGGGAGCCGCTACCCACCTGCTCCGAGGAGGGCTTCTCCGGGCACCGAGGGCTCATATGTCCAAAGGCCCCGCAGTTGTAGCACAGTCTCATCCGCCCTCGCTGTGGGTGCGCCGACTCCGCCAGCCCAGACCTCCCCAGCTGCATGGGTTCGGGAGCCTCCTCCCTGAAACTAGGGTGACCCGACTGGGTCCTGGGGTGGACCGAGGTGGAGCGAGAAGTCCCTGCTTGGTGTTGGCGCATGAGATTGTCCAATCGAATGGCCGTGGCTACGAACTGAGACAGTGTAGAAGCCTCAATTCGACACGCTAGCTCCATCTGGAGCTCAGGGTTCAGTCCAGCCCGAAACACTGCCCAAAGTGATGCGTCATTCCACCCCGACTGGGCCGCCAGGGTGCGAAACTTGATGGCGTAGTCCGCCGTGGTGTCCGATCCCTGGCGTAGCTCCATGAGCTGAGTGGACACGTCCTTGCCTCCCGCAGGGTACTCAAATACCTCCCAAATTAGTTCTGCGAAGTAGGAAAATGACGACCTAACCTGATGGTCGGCATCCCACACAGCGGAAGCCCACTCCAGAGCCCTACTTGTTAGCAGCGACAGTACAAAGGCACACTGGGTCTCTTCCTGTCTATACATCCCTGGCTGATGTACGAAAAACCAGCAATAGATATAACAGGGATAATCCAATAGAATAAACTTTAAACAGTCCAGTTCAGCAATAGCAAGTAATCCACACAGGTAATCCAAAAGAGAAAACGTTAAACAGTCCAGTTCAGTAACAGTAAGTAATCCACACAGGTAATCCAAAAGAGAAATCAATAAACAATCTAGGTCATACACGAAAATCAATCCAATAACGAAACGCTCGGTAATCCCCATAGAAAAAGATACTTCGCGCCGACCAGAAAGTGCGCAGCGTTTTTAAAGCCGGCGCACACCCGGAAGTAAACTCAAAACACGGGCGATGGCTCCCTCTCGCGGTCACCTCTAGCGCGAGTCGTGACAAAAGCAAATGTAAATCATATGTAAAGCAGGTGTAAAGCAGATGTAAAAAACAGGGGTAAAGTAGGTGTAAGGCAGATTTAACACAGGTATAAAAGAGATGTAAAGAAAGTGTGAAGCAGATGTAAAGCAGACATAAAGCATGTGTAAAGCAGATGTAAAGCATGTGTAAAGCAGATGTAAAGCATGTGTAAAGTAGATGTAAAGCATGTGTAAGGCAGATGTAAAGCATGTGTAAAGCAGATGTAAAGCATGTGTAAAGCATGTGTAAAGCATGTGTAAAGCAGTTGTAAAGCATTTTGCCAAAACAGATGTTAAGCATGTGTAAAGCATGTGTAAAGCAGATGTAAAGCATGTGTAAAGCATGTGCAAAACAGATGTAAAGCATGTGTAAAGCAGATGTAAAGCATGTGTAAATCTGGTGTAAAGAAGATTTAACATAGGTGTAAAGCAAATGTAAATCATGTGTAAAGCAGGTGTAAAGCAGATGTAAAAAACAGGGGTAAAGTAGGTGTAAGGCAGATTTAACACAGGTATAAAAGAGATGTAAAGAAAGTGTGAAGCAGATGTAAAGCAGGTGTAAAGCAGATGTAAAGCATGTGTAAAGCAGATGTAAAGCATGTGTAAAGCAGATGTAAAGCATGTGTAAAGCAGATGTAAAGCCGTAAAGCATGTGTAAAGCATGTGCAAAACAGATGTTAAGCATGTGTAAAGCATGTGTAAAGCAGATGTAAAGCATGTGTAAAGCATGTGCAAAACAGATGTAAAGCATGTGTAAAGCAGATGTAAAGCATGTGTAAATCTGGTGTAAAGAAGATTTAACATAGGTGTAAAGCAAATGTAAATCATGTGTAAAGCAGGTGTAAAGCAGATGTAAAAAACAGGGGTAAAGTAGGTGTAAGGCAGATTTAACACAGGTATAAAAGAGATGTAAAGAAAGTGTGAAGCAGATGTAAAGCAGGTGTAAAGCAGATGTAAAGCATGTGTAAAGCAGTGCAAAACAGATGTAAAGCATGTGTAAGGCAGATGTAAAGCATGTGTAAAGCAGATGTAAAGCATGTGTAAAGCATGTGCAAAACAGATGTAAAGCATGTGTAAGGCAGATGTAAAGCATGTGTAAAGCAGATGTAAGCATGTGTAAGGCAGATGTAAAGCATGTGTAAAGCAGATGTAAAGCATGTGTAAAGCATGTGTAAAGCATGTGTAAAGCAGATGTAAAGCATGTGTAAAGCATGTGCAAAACAGATGTTAAGCATGTGTAAAGCATGTGTAAAGCAGATGTAAAGCATGTGTAAAGCATGTGCAAAACAGATGTAAAGCAGATGTAAAGCATGTGTAAAGCAGATGTAAGCATGTGTAAGGCAGATGTAAAGCATGTGTAAAGCAGATGTAAGCATGTGTAAGGCAGATGTAAAGCATGTGTAAAGCAGATGTAAAGCATGTGTAAAGCATGTGTAAAGCAGATGTAAAGCATGTGTAAAGCATGTGCAAAACAGATGTAAAGCATGTGTAAAGCAGATGTAAAGCATGTGTAAAGCAGATGTAAAGCATGTGTAAAGCAGATGTTAAAGCATGTGTAAAGCAGATGTAAAGCATGTGTAAAGCATGTGCAAAACAGATGTAAAGCATGTGTAAAGCAGATGTAAAGCATGTGTAAGGCAGATGTAAAGCATGTGCAAAACAGATGTAAAGCATGTGTAAGGCAGATGTAAAGCATGTGTAAAGCAGATGTAAAGCATGTGTAAAGCAGTGTAAACAGTGTAAAGCATGTGTAAAGCATGTGTAAAGCATGTGTAAAGCAGATGTAAAGCATGTGTAAAGCAGATGTAAAGCATGTGTAAAGCATGTGCAAAACAGATGTAAAGCATGTGTAAAGCAGTGTAAAGCAGTGTAAAGCAGTGTAAAGCATGTGCAAAACAGATGTAAAGCAGTGTAAAGGGAGTGTAAAGCAGTGTAAAGCAGTGTAAGGCAGTGTAAAGCATGTGTAAAGCAGATGTAAAGCATGTGTAAGGCAGATGTAAAGCATGTGTAAAGCAGATGTAAAGCATGTGTAAAGCAAAAATGTGTAAAGCAGATGTAAAGCATGTGTAAAGCATGTGCAAAACAGATGTAAAGCATGTGTAAAGCATGTGTAAAGCAGATGTAAAGCATGTGTAAAGCATGTGCAAAACAGATGTAAAGCATGTAAAACATGTGTAAAGCAGATGTAAAGCATGTGTAAAGCAGTGAAAACAGATGTAAAGCAGATGTAAAGCATGTGTAAAGCAGATGTAAAGCATGTGTAAGGCAGATGTAAAGCATGTGTAAAGCAGATGTAAAGCATGTGTAAAGCAGATGTAAAGCATGTGTAATGTAGATGTAAAGCATGTGTATAGCAGATGTAAAGCATGTGTAAAGCATGTGCAAAACAGATGTTAAGCAGGTGTAAACCATGTGTAAAACAGATGTAAAGCAAATGTAAAGCAGATGTAAACCACGTGTAAAGCATGTGTAATTGGTCTTCATCTGAAGATTAGATTAGATAAAATTAGAGTAGATGGGGTGTGTATTAGGTGTATAACAGGGAACACTGTAAGTATCACTGTTATTACAGGGACATTAGTGCTGTAAAGTTTGACCCCTGATCTCATCACAACTGACTGAATGTTCTCTTGTAGCTGGGGACAAGCCATGTAAAACTGTGTAAATAATGTGCAGAACTGTGTAAATAATTGTGTGAAAATGTGTAAAACTGTGTAAAAATTGTGTACAAATAACTAAGATGTGTACATATGTAATGCAGATGTGTAAAAATATGTAAAATATGCAAATGTGCTGAAAAAGGTCTATCAGAAAGTAAAAAATATATATAAAAAAAGAGTGATTTAGTTTCCATGATAGAGATAAATGACTACAGATGATTAAACATGGAATTCTTCTAACAAGAACCTAATACAGAACAGAAAATCATCATCATCATCAACATAATAATAATAATAATAATAATAATAATAATAATAATAATAATAATAATGGGGGGGCACGGTGGCTAGCATGATTGCCTCACACCTTCAGGGTTGGGGTTCGAGTCCCGCCTCCACCATGTGTGTGTGGAGTTTGCATGTTCTCCCCGTGCCTCGGGGGTTTCCTCCGGGTACTCTGGTTCCTCCCCTGGTCCAAAGACATGCAATGTAGGTTGATTGGCATCTCTTAATTGTCCATAGTGTGTGTGTGTGTGTGTGTGTGTGTGCTCCCCCTGACCCGAGAATAGATCAGATAAGCAGTAGACAATGAATGAATGAATGAATGAATAATAATAATAATAATAATAATAATAATAATAATAATAATAATAATATTAATGATAATAATAACAATCAGATAAAGAGTTGGTGACATTCAGGGCAGGTCCACATGTTGGGTTTCAGATCTTTTCAGAAAGGCTCAGACATGTTCCTCAGACACACAAAGAGAACATTTTTTCTTTCTTTTTCTGCTCTTCAGAGTCAGTGCTTTACAAAACTCATTACACACCAGTGCTTCAGTAGCACGGCGGGATTATTGCTTTTTACTCCAAATGATTCATGCTCCCCATCTCTCTCTCTCTCTCTCTCTCTCTCTCTCTCTCTCTCTCTCTCTCTCTCTCTCTCTCTCTCCCCTTCTGAATTCAGAGATAGTTTATTGCTCCATGGAGGATCAGCAGGTTCCCACGCTTGGGATGGAGTGATCTTTAAAACCATATTTTAACATCCTAGTCTCTTTAGTGAGGGAAATTCTCTTCTGTTAAGAGTAAACTGCTTATGCTGTTTAATTTATGAATCTATTGCTTTTTCTGTTCTTACTTCATGAGCTGATGCTTTTATAAAATACAGCATTATTCTACAGACACTACGGTGCTATGATGAAAGTGTTAGCTGAAGCTGGAACAAAACACAGAGAGAAATACAGACAGAGAGATAGACTGAGAGACAGACAGAGAGATAGACAGAGAGACAGACAGACAAAGTCACATTACCAGAGGTAACCTGCTAGCTACAGGTAATCAGGTGTTCTTTACACACTCCATCCCATAATTGGTAAATAAATTCAGCTCACCAGAAGAAACAAAAATTGTGGACGGAACAGTCAGTGAGACAGCTGTCTGCCTGAATAGCACATATTTTAATTGCTGTTCTGATGAGCAGTCAGGTTTCTGAATTCATTTCTGTCTTACATTCAGCATGTTCACACATAGACATCTGACAGAGTGGAACTCATCAGCTAACACTACTTCATTATGCTAATTCTATTAATCAGACCAATTAACTCTGGCTTTAAAAAGGTGATAACTGTCTCTCTCTCCAAAACTGTGTCTCTCTCTCTGTCTCTTGCTCTGAAGTGCTTGCTAATCACTAATATCCTCATCAACAAAAAGGTTAGGAGAGAGAGAGCGAGAGTGAGAGAGAGAGCGAGAGAGAGAGAGAGAGAGAGAGAGAGAGAGAGAGAGAGAGAGAGAGAGAGAGAGAGAGAGAGAGAGACAGACAGACAGACAGACAGACAGACAGACAGACAGATGGAGAGAGACAGACAGACAGACAGACAGATAGGGAGATGGAGAGAGAGAGAGAGAGAGAGACAGACAGACAGACAGAGAGGGAGAGGGAGAGAGAGAGAGAGAGAGAGAGAGAGAGAGAGGGGAAATACAGAGATAGATAAAGAACAGTTAAGAGGGAAGAGTACTGATTGGTCAGGTGATGTCTACAGTCCTGTCTGTCTCTTTCTGTTTCTTTCTTCTCCTGTCTGTCTGTGAACAGCTTAAATCATGATTAATAAAAATCTTTCAGAGTCGGATCATATCCGGGTCACTGCACCTCTCTAAGTCAATGATTCTGATGTGTGTGTGTGAACAGTGTGTCTATAATGTGTGTACAGTTTGTACAGTGTGTACAGTGTGTGTATAGTGTGTGTACAGTGTGTGAATAATGTGTCTATAGTGTGTGTACAGTGTGTACAGTGTGTGTATAGTGTGTGTATAGTGTGTGTGCAGTGTGTACAGTGTGTACAGTGTGTGTACAGTGTGAAAAGTGTGTACAGTGTGTGTATAGTGTGTGTACAGTGAGTGTACAGTGTGTGAATAGTGTGTCTATAGTGTGTGTACAGTGTGTACAGTGTGTGTATAGTGTGTGTATAGTGTGTGTGCAGTGTGTACAGTGTGTACAGTGTGTGTACAGTGTGAAAAGTGTGTACAGTGTGTGTATAGTGTGTGTACAGTGAGTGTACAGTGTGTGAATAGTGTGTGTATAGTGTGTGTACAGTGTGTATATAGTGTGTACAGTATGTGTACAGTGTGTATAGTGTGTACAGTGTGTATAGTGTGTACAGTGTGTGTATAGTGTGTACAGTGTGTGTACAGTGTGTATAGTGTGTACAGTGTGTGTACAGTGTGAAAAGTGTGTACAGTGTGTGTATAGTGTGTGTACAGTGAGTGTACAGTGTGTGTACAGTGTGTACAGTGTGTGTATAGTGTGTGTACAGTGTGTATACAATGTACAGTGTGTATATAGTGTGTACAGTATGTGTACAGTGTGTATAGTGTGTACAGTGTGTGTATAGTGTGTACAGTGTGTGTACAGTGTGTACAGTGTGTGTACAGTGTGTGTATAGTGTGTGTGCAGTGTGTATAGTGTGTGCAGTGTTTGTATAATAATAATAATAATAATAATAATAATAATAATAATAATAATAATAATAATAATAATAATAATAATAGCACTCTATCCTTTGAGGCTCATGTTAATAATGTCACTCGGTCTGCATACTTTCACCTCCGCAATATTAATCGTCTCCGCCCAATCTTGACACAGCACAGTACTGCCATATTAGTCCATGCCCTTGTTACATCACGTCTAGATTACTGTAACTCTGTTCTTTTTGGCTTGCCTTCTAAAATTCTTCACAAACTTCAACTGGTACAGAACTCTGCAGCCCGCATTATTACTGGAACTCCTTCTATTGACCATATCACACCAGCTCTTCACCAGCTTCACTGGCTTCCTGTGAAGTTTCTCATTGAGTTCAAAATTCTGCTATTCACTTTCAAGGCTCTTCATAATCTTGCTCCACCATATCTGTCTGACCTTCTCCAATTATACACACCCTCCCATACACTCAGATCTTCTTTTGCTAACAAGCTGACCACACCATCAGCTCGACTGTCCACCATGGGGCATAGAGCATTCAGTCGCTCTGCACCCCGCCTCTGGAACAGTCTCCCTGCTGACATCAGAAGTACAGATTCTCTGACAACCTTTAAATCCAGACTCAAAACTTACATGTTTAGAACTGCATTTTATATTTGAAACTTGTCCATTATTTTTTCTCTTTGTTAATTAATTTTTAAATATTTTATTATTTGTTTTCTATCTGTATGTTTTATATTATGCTTTGTTTTTTAAATGTATTTTTTGGCATTGGTGGCTCAGTGGTAGGTTTCTCGCTTATCATGCGGCAGGCCCGGGTTCGATTCCCATCTAATGCCCCAACCCCAGCCACTGGATGCAGTGCCGGTCCCAAGCCCGGAAAAATGGGAGGGTTGTGTCAGGAAGGGCATCTGGTGCAAAACATTTGCCAAGTTGATGTGCGGACTAGTTGGTCCGCTGTGGCGACCCCGAACAGGGAGCAGCCGAAAGCAACTTCTTCATTATTATTATTTGTGTGTACAGTGTGTGTACAGTGTTGTGTACAGTGTGTGTGCAGTATGTACAGTGTGTGTATAGTGTGTGCAGTTTGTATAGTGTGTACAGTGTGAACAGTATGTGTATAGTGTGTGTATAGTTTGTGTATAGTGTGTGCACAGTCTGTGTATAGTGTGTTCAGTGTGTATAGTTTGTGTACAGTGTGTGTACAGTGTGTACAGTGTGTGTATAGTGTTTGTACAGTGTGTGTATAATGTGTGTGCAGTGTGTACAGTGTGTGTATAGTGTGTGTACAGTGTGTGTACAGTGTGTATAATCTGTACATTGTGTGTACAGTGTGTGTATATTGTGTATAGTGTGTACAGTGTGTGTATAGTGTGTGTGCAGTGTGTACAGTGTGTGTATAGTGTGTGTACAGTGTGTGTACAGTGTGTACAGTGTGTGTATAGTGTGTGCATAGAGTGTGTACAGTGAGTGTACACTGTGTGTAGTGTGTATAGTGTGTACAGTGTGAGTACAGTGTGTACAGTGTGTGTATAGTGTGTGTACAGTGTGTGTACAGTGTGAGTATAGTGTGTACAGTGTGTGTACAGTGTGTATAGTGTGTACAGTGTGTGTATAGTGTGTGTACAATGTGTGTACAGTGTGTATAGTGTGTACAGTGTGTGTATATTGTGTGTACAGTGTATACAGTGTATGTATAGTGTGTGTACAGTGTGTGTATAGTGTGTGTACAGTGTGTACAGTGTGTGTACAG
>JAUCMX010000029.1:15883401-15928401 GCA_033459395.1 Hemibagrus guttatus | reverse complement strand
AGGGTTTTAGGGGGTCTTTTTTATTTCAGGTCAGTGTGTGCAAAGAGTTAGATTAGAGTCTGATTTCAGTTCAGTGTGTGCAGTCAATTAGATTAGAGTCTGATTTCAGGTCAGTGTATGCAGTGAGTTAGATTGGAGTCTGATTTCAGTTCAGTGTGTGCAGTCAGTTAGATTAGAGTTTGATTTCAGGTCATTGTGTGTAGTGAATTAGATTAGAATCTGTTTTCAGGTTAGTGTGTGTAGTGAATTAAATTAGAGCCTGATTTCAAGTCAGTGTGTGCATTGAGTTAGATTAGAGTCTGATTTCAGGCTGTTGTGTGTTGAAAGTTAGATTAAAGTCTGATTTCAGGTCAGTCTGAGCAGTGAGTTAGATTAGAGTCTGCTTTCAGGTCAGTGTGTGCAGTGAGTTAGATTAGAGTTTGATTTCAGGTCAGTGTGTGCAAAGAGTTAGATTAGAGTCTGATATAAGTTCAGTGTGTGTAGTCAATTAGATTAGAGTCTGATTTCAGGTCAGTGTATGCAAAGAGTTAGATTAGAGTCTGATTTCAGTTCAGTGTGTGCAGTCAGTTAGATTACAGTTTGATTTCAGATCATTGAGTGTAGTGAATTAGATTAGAATCTGATTTCAGTTCAGTTTGTGCAGTGAGTTAGATTGGAGTCTCATTTCAGGTCAGTGTGTGCAGTGAGTTAGATTAGAGTCTGATTTCAAGTCAGTGTGTGTAGTGAATTAGATTTGAGTCTGATTTGAAGTCAGTGTGTGTAGTGAGTTAGATTAGAGTCTGATTTCAGGTCAGTGTGTGTAGTGAATTAGATTAGAGTCTGATTTCAAGTCAGTGTGTGCAATGAGTTAGATTAGAGTCTGATTTCAGGTCACTGTGAGCAGTGAGTTAGGTTAGCGTCTGATTTCAGGTCAGTGTTTAATGAGTTAGATTAGAGTCTGATTTTAGGTCAGTGTGTGTAGTGAGTTAGATTAGAGTCTGATTTCAGGTCAGTTTTTGTAGTGAGTAAGATTATAATCTGATTTCAGATCATTGAGTGTAGTGAATTAGATTAGAGGCTGATTTCAGTTCAGCTTGTGCAGTGAGTTAGATTAGAGTGTGATTTCTGGTCAGTGTGAGCAGTTAGTTAGATTATATTCTGATTGCAGGTATCTGTGTCTAGTGAGTTAGTTTAGAATCTGATTTCAGGTCAGTGTGTGTAGTTATTTAGACTAGAGTCTGATTTCAGGTCAGTGTGAGCAGTGAGTTAGATTAAAGTCTGATTTCAGGACAATAGTTTAGAGTCTGATTTCAGGTCAGTGTGTGTAGTGAGTTAGATTAAATTCTGATTTCAGGCTGCTGTTTGTTGAGAGTTAGAGTAAAGTCTGATTTCAGGTCAGTATTTGTAGTGAGTTAGATTAGAGTCTGATTTCAGGTCAGTGTGTACAGCCAGTTAGATTTAGTCTGATTTCAGATCACTGTGTGTAGTGAGTTAGAATAGAGTCTGATTTCAAGTATGTGTGTGTAGTGAGTTAGATTAATGACTGATTTTAGGTCAGTGTGTGTAGTGAGATAGATTAGAGTCTGATTTCAGGTCAGTGTGTGTAGTGAGTTAGATTAGAGTCTGATTTCAGGTCAGTGTGTGTAGTGAATTAGATTAGAGTCTGATTTCAGCACAGTAGATTAGGTTCTGATTTCAGGTCAGTGTGTGCAGTGAGTTAGATTAGAGTCTGATATCAGGTGTTTGAATTTAGCAAGTTGTAAAGGGTTGAACTTTCTGATCTAATAAATAAATTGTCAACGACAGTATAAACATCACGATAAACAACACAATAAACAACATGATAAACATCACGATAAAAAACACAATAAACAACATGATAAACATCACGATAAAAAACACAATAAACAACATGATAAACATCACGATAAAAAACACAATAAACAACACGATAAAAAACACAATAAACAACATGATAAACATCACGATAAACATCACGATAAAAAACACAATAAACAACATGATAAACATCACGATAAAAAACACAATAAACAACATGATAAACATCACGATAAAAAACACGATAAACAACACGATAAACATCACGATAAAAAACACAATAAACAACATGATAAACATCACGATAAAAAACACAATAAACAACATGATAAACATCACGATAAAAAACACGATAAACAACACGATAAACATCACGATAAAAAACACGATAAACAACATGATAAACATCACGATAAACATCACGATAAAAAACACAATAAACAACATGATAAACATCACGATAAAAAACACAATAAACAACATGATAAACATCACGATAAAAAACACGATAAACAACACGATAAACATCACGATAAACAACATGATAAACATCACGATAAAAAACACAATAAACAACACGATAAACATCACGATAAACATCACGATAAACAACATGATAAACAACACGATAAAAAACACGATAAACAACACGATAAACAACACGATAAAAAACACGATAAACAACACGATAAACATCACGATAAAAAACACGATAAACAACATGATAAACATCACGATAAAAAACACGATAAACAACACGATAAACAACACGATAAAAAACACAATAAACAACATGATAAACATCACGATAAAAAACACAATAAACAACATGATAAACAACACGATAAAAAACACAATAAACAACATGATAAACATCACGATAAAAAACACGATAAACATCACGATAAAAAACACGATAAACAACACGATAAAAAACACAATAAACAACATGATAAACATCACGATAAAAATCACAATAAACAACACGATAAACAACACGATAAAAAACACAATAAACAACATGATAAACATCACGATAAAAAACACAATAAACAACATGATAAACATCACGATAAAAAACACGATAAACATCACGATAAAAAACACGATAAACAACACGATAAACAACACGATAAAAAACACGATAAACAACACGATAAACATCACGATAAAAAACACAATAAACAACATGATAAACATCACGATAAAAAACACAATAAACAACATGATAAACATCACGATAAACAACACAATAACCAACACGATAAACATCACGATAAAAAACACGATAAACAACATGATAAACATCACGATAAAAAACACGATGAACAACACGATAAACATCACGATAAAAAACACAATAAACAACATGATAAACATCACGATAAAAAACACGATAAACAACACGATAAAAAACACAATAAACAACATGATAAACAACACGATAAAAAACACGATAAACAACACGATAAACATCACGATAAACATCACGATAAACAACATGATAAACATCACGATAAACAACATGATAAACATCACGAT
Source organism: Hemibagrus guttatus (assembly GCA_033459395.1). NCBI lineage: Eukaryota > Metazoa > Chordata > Actinopteri > Siluriformes > Bagridae > Hemibagrus > Hemibagrus guttatus. The sequence goes on along the minus strand of JAUCMX010000029.1, from coordinate 15,925,041 downwards.
AAAAAACACAATAAACAACATGATAAACATCACGATAAAAAACACGATAAACAACATGATAAACATCACGATAAAAAACACGATAAACAACACGATAAAAAACACAATAAACAACATGATAAACATCACGATAAAAAACACAATAAACAACATGATAAACATCACGATAAAAAACACAATAAACAACATGATAAACATCACGATAAAAAACACGATAAACAACACGATAAAAAACACAATAAACAACATGATAAACATCACGATAAAAAACACAATAAACAACACGATAAACAACACGATAAAAAACACGATAAACAACACGATAAACATCACGATAAACAACACGATAAACAACATGATAAACATCACGATAAAAAACACGATAAACAACACGATAAAAAACACAATAAACAACATGATAAACATCACGATAAAAAACACAATAAACAACATGATAAACATCACGATAAAAAAAAAAAACGATAAACAACACGATAAAAAAAACAATAAACAACACGATAAACATCACGATAAAAAACACAATAAACAACATGATAAACATCACGATAAAAAACACGATAAACAACATGATAAACATCACGATAAACATCACGATAAACAATCACGATAAACAACACGATAAAAAACACAATAAAACAAAACACACGATAAACAACACGATAAACAACATGATAAACATCACGATAAAAAACACAATAAACAACATGATAAACATCACGATAAAAAAACACGATAAACAACACGATAAACATCACGATAAAAAACACGATAAACAACATGATAAACAACACGATAAAAAACACGATAAACAACACGATAAACATCACGATAAAAAAAACACGATAAACAACATGATAAACATCACGATAAAAAACACGATAAACAACACGATAAACAACACGATAAAAAACACAATAAACAACACGATAAACATCACGATAAAAAACACAATAAACAACATGATAAACATCACGATAAAAAACACAATAAACAACATGATAAACATCACGATAAAAAACACAATAAACAACATGATAAACATCACGATAAAAAACACAATAAACAACATGATAAACAACACGATAAAAAACACAATAAACAACATGATAAACATCACGATAAAAAACACAATAAACAACATGATAAACATCACGATAAAAAACACGATAAACAACACGATAAAAAACACGATAAACAACACGATAAACATCACGATAAAAAACACGATAAACAACACGATAAACATCACGATAAAAAACACGATAAACAACACGATAAACATCACGATAAAAAACACAATAAACAACATGATAAACATCACGATAAAAAACACAATAAACAACATGATAAACATCACGATAAAAAACACGATAAACATCACGATAAAAACACGATAAACAACACGATAAACAACACGATAAAAAACACGATAAACAACACGATAAACATCACGATAAAAAACACAATAAACAACATGATAAACATCACGATAAAAAACACGATAAACAACACGATAAACACAATAAACAACATGATAAACACACGATAAAAACAGATAAACAACACGATAAACATCACAATAAACAACAGATAAACAACATAAAAAACACGATAAACAACATGATAAACATCACGATAAAAAACACAATAAACAACATGATAAACATCACGATAAAAAACACGATAAACAACATGATAAACATCACGATAAAAAACACGATAAACAACACGATAAAAAACACAATAAACAACATGATAAACATCACGATAAAAAACACGATAAACAACACGATAAACATCACGATAAACAACACGATAAACAACATGATAAACATCACGATAAACAACACGATAAACAACACGATAAAAAACACAATAAACAACATGATAAACATCACGATAAAAAACACGATAAACAACACGATAAACAACACGATAAAAAACACGATAAACAACACGATAAAAAACACAATAAACAACACGATAAACATCACGATAAACATCACGAAAATAAAAAACACGATAAACAACACGATAAAAAACACAATAAACAACATGATAAACATCACGATAAAAAACACAATAAACAACATGATAAACATCACGATAAAAAACACAATAAACAACATGATAAACATCACGATAAAAAACACAATAAACAACACGATAAACAACACGATAAACAACACGATAAACAACACGATAAACATCACGATAAACAACACGATAAACAACATGATAAACATCACGATAAACACAATAAACAACATGATAAACACACGATAAAAACACGATAAAAAACACAATAAACAACATGATAAACATCACGATAAAAAACACAATAAACAACATGATAAACATCACGATAAAAAACACAATAAACAACATGATAAACAACACGATAAAAACACAATAAACAACACGATAAACATCACGATAAAAAACACGATAAACAACATGATAAACATCACGATAAACAACATGATAAACATCACGATAAAAAACACAATAAACAACACGATAAACATCACGATAAACATCACGATAAACAACACGATAAACAACACGATAAAAAACACGATAAACAACACGATAAACATCACGATAAAAAACACAATAAACAACACGATAAACATCACGATAAAAAACACGATAAAAACAAACAACATGATAAACATCACGATAAAAAACACAATAAACAACATGATAAACATCACGATAAAAAACACAATAAACAACATGATAAACATCACGATAAAAAACACAGATAAACAACACGATAAACAACACGATAAAAAACACAATAAACAACATGATAAACATCACGATAAAAAACACAATAAACAACATGATAAACATCACGATAAAAAACACGATAAACAACACGATAAAAAACACAATAAACAACATGATAAACATCACGATAAAAAACACGATAAACAACACGATAAACATCACGATAAAAAACACAATAAACAACATGATAAACATCACGATAAAAAACACAATAAACAACACGATAAACAACACGATAAAAAAAAACACGATAAACATCACGATAAAAAACACAATAAACAACAGATAAACACACGATAAAAAACAGATAAACAACACGATAAACAACACGATAAACAACACGATAAACAACACGATAAAAAACACAATAAACAACATGATAAACATCACGATAAAAAACACGATAAACAACATGATAAACAACACGATAAACAACACAATAAACAACACGATAAACATCACGATAAAAAACAGATAAACACACGATAAACAACATGATAAACATCACGATAAACAACACAATAACAACATGATAAACATCACGATAAAAAACACAATAAACAACAGATAAACAACATGATAAACATCACAATAAACAACACGATAAACATCACGATAAAAAACACAATAAACAACATGATAAACATCACGATAAAAAACACGATAAACAACACGATAAACATCACGATAAAAAACACAATAAACAACATGATAAACATCACGATAAACAACACGATAAACAAACACGATAAAAAACACAATAAACAACATGATAAACATCACGATAAACAACACGATAAACAACATGATAAACATCACGATAAAAAACACAATAAACAACACGATAAACATCACGATAAAAAACATGATAAACATCACGATAAACAACACGATAAACAACATGATAAACATCACGATAAAAAACACAATAAACAACACGATAAACATCACGATAAACAACACGATAAACAACACGATAAACATCACGATAAACAACATGATAAACACACGATAAACATCACAATAAACAACACGATAAACATCACGATAAAAAACACAATAAACAACACGATAAACATCACGATAAACAACACGATAAACAACATGATAAACATCACGATAAAAAACACGATAAACAACACGATAAAAAACACAATAAACAACATGATAAACATCACGATAAAAAACACAATAAACAACACGATAAAAACACATAAACAACACGATAAAAAACACAATAAACAACATGATAAACATCACGATAAAAAACACGATAAACAACACGATAAACAACACGATAAACAACACGATAAACATCACGATAAACATCACGATAAACAACACGATAAACAACATGATAAACAACACGATAAACATCATGATAAACAACATGATAAACAACACGATAAACATCACGATAAAAAACACAATAAACAACATGATAAACATCACGATAAAAAACACATAAACAACATGATAAACATCACGATAAAAAACACAATAAACAACATGATAAACAACACGATAAAACATGATAAACATCACGATAAACAACACGATAAACAACACGATAAAAAACAGATAAACAACACGATAAACATCACGATAAACAACACGATAAACAACATGATAAACATCACGATAAAAAACACGATAAAAACAATAAACAACAGATAAACATCACGATAAAAAACACGATAAACAACACGATAAACATCACGATAAAAAACACAATAACCAACACGATAAACATCACGATAAAAAACACAATAACCAACACGATAAACATCACGATAAACATCACGATAAAAAACACAATAAACAACATGATAAACATCACGATAAAAAACACAATAAACAACATGATAAACATCACGATAAAAAACACGATAAACAACACGATAAACAACACGATAAAAAACACAATAAACAACATGATAAACATCACGATAAAAAACACAATAAACAACATGATAAACATCACGATAAAAAACACGATAAACAACACGATAAAAAACACAATAAACAACATGATAAACATCACGATAAAAAACACGATAAACAACACGATAAACATCACGATAAAAAACACGATAAACAACATGATAAACATCACGATAAAAAACACGATAAACAACACGATAAACAACACGATAAACAACACGATAAACAACACGATAAAAAACACAATAAACAACATGATAAACATCACGATAAAAAACATGATAAACAACACGATAAACAACACGATAAAAAACACGATAAACAACACGATAAACATCACGATAAACAACATGATAAACAACACGATAAACAACACGATAAACATCACGATAAACATCACGATAAACATCATGATAAACATCATGATAAACATCATGATAAACATCATGATAAACAACATGATAAACAACATGATAAACATCATGATAAACAACATGATAAACAACATGATAAACATCATGATAAACAACATGATAAACATCATGATAAACATCACGATAAACAACACGATAAACATCACGATAAACAACACGATAAACAACACGATAAACATCACGATAAACAACACGATAAACATCACGATAAACAACACGATAAACAACACGATAAACAACACGATAAACATCACGATAAACAACACGATAAACAACACCATAAACAACACGATAAACATCACGATAAACAACACGATAAACAATACGATAAACATCACGATAAACAACACGATAAACAACACGATAAACAACACGATAAACATCACGATAAACAACACGATAAACAACACGATAAACATCACGATAAACAACACGATAAACAACACGATAAACATCACGATAAACAACACGATAAACAACACGATAAACATCACGATAAACATCACGATAAACAACACGATAAACAACACGATAAACATCATGATAAACATCATGATAAACAACACGATAAACAACACGATAAACATCACGATAAACAACATGATAAACAACACGATAAACATCACGATAAACAACACGATAAACATCATGATAAACAACATGATAAACATCATGATAAACAACACGATAAACAACACGATAAACATCACGATAAACAACATGATAAACAACACGATAAACATCACGATAAACAACACGATAAACATCACGATAAACAACATGATAAACATCATGATAAACAACATGATAAACAACACGATAAACATCACGATAAACAACATGATAAACAACACGATAAACATCACGATAAACAACACGATAAACATCACGATAAACAACATGATAAACATCATGATAAACAACATGATAAACATCATGATAAGTCAAGTCAAGAAGCTTTTATTGTCATTTCATCCACGTGTAGCTGAAGCAGTACATAGTGAAATGAAACGTTTCTCCAGGATCTTGTTGCTACATAAACAACATACAGCATATAGTTACATCTGAACAATGACACAGAGTTAGGACAGAAAGTTTGTTGACTTGAAGAAAGAAACTGTCACACAGTCTGGTTGTGATGGCCTGAATGCTTCGGTACTACTTTCCAGATGGCAGGAGGGTGAAGAGTGTGTGTGAGGGGTGTGTGTGTGTGAGAGGGGTGTGTGTGTGTGAGCGGTGTGTGAGGTCGTCCACAATGCTGTTGGCTTTGCGGATGCAGCGTGTCGTGTACATGTCCGCGATAGAGGGGAGAGAGACTAATAATCTTCTCAGCTGTCCTCACTATCCGCTGCAGGATCTTGTGATCCGAGACGGTGCAATTCCCGGACCAGGCAGTGATGCAGCTGCTCAGGACGCTCTCAGAACATGGTCCCTCTGTAGAACATGGTCAGGATGGGGGGAGGTAGATGGGCTTTCCTCAGCCTCCGCAGGAAGTAGAGACGCTGCTGGGCTTTCTTGGTGATGGTGCTGGATGGAGTGACCAGTTGAGATTCTCTGCCAGGTGTACATTGAGGAATTTGGTGCTCTTGACCATCTCCACGTTGGACCCATCGATGTTCAGTGGAGAATGGTCACTCTGTGCTCTCCTGAAGTCAACCACCATCTCTTTAGTCTTGTCGACATTCAGAGACAGGTTGTTGGCTTTACACCAGGCTGTTAGCCGCTGCACCTCCTCTCTGTATGCTGACTCGTCGTTCTTGCTGATGAGACCCACCACGGTCGTGTCATCGGTGAACTTGATGATGTGGTTGGAGCTGTGCATTGCTGCACAGTCATGAGTCAACAGGGTGAACAGCAGTGTACTGAGCACACAGCCCTGAGGAGCTCCAGTGCTCAATGTGGTGGTCCTGGAGGCGCTGTTCCCGATCCAGACTGACTGAGGTCTCCCAGTCAGGAAGTCCAGGATCCTGTTGCAGAGGGAGGTGTTCAGGCCCAGCAGGCTCAGTTTCCCAATCAGGTGCTGAGGGATGATTGTGTTGAATGCTGAACTGAAGTCTATGAACAGCATTCCTACGTATGAGTCCTTATTGTCCAGGTGGGTGAGGGCCAGATGGAAGGTTGGGGTGATGGCATCGTCCAACTGCAAGGGGTCCAGTGAGGGTGGTAGCTGGGTTTTGATGTGCCTCATGATGAGCTTCTTGAAGCATTTCATCATGATGGGTGTGAGTGCAACGGGACGATAGTCATTAAGGTAGAAAACCGTAGACTTCTTTGGCATGGGGATGATGGTTGTTTGGATTGGATTGGAACGTAAGAACAATGACGCTGCTCAGGGAAATGTTGATGTCAGTGAAGACATCCCGCTAGCTGACCTGCACATTCCCTGAGCACTCTTCCAGGAATGTTGTCTGGTCCAACAGATTTCAGTGGGTTAACTCTGCATAGAGTTCCCTTCATGTCAGTCGTGGAAAATCCTTGTTGTTAGGAGGACGGATGGTCTTCCTCACCGCTATGTTGTTCTGTGCCTCGAACCGAGCATAGAAGTCATTCAGCACATCTGGGAGGGAGGCATCACTGTCACAGGCAAGTGATGTGGTCTTGTAGTACATGATCGCCTGTATGCCCTGCCACATGCACCGGGAGTCTCCGCTGTCCATGAAGTGGCCGTGGATTCTCTGGGTGTGTGCATGCTGCTCCTCTCTGATGGCTCAGGACAGTTTGGCCCTTGCTGTTTTTAAGGCCATCTTATCTCCTGCTCTGAAGGCGGAGTCTCTCGACTTCAGCAGAGCACGCCCTTTTGCAGTCATCCACGGCTTCTGGTTGGAGCGTGTGATGATGGTCTTGGAGACGGTCACGTCATTGATGCACTTGCCGATGTAGCTGTTTACTGATGCCGTGTACTCCTCCAAGTTGATAGAGTCGCCGTTGGTTGCAGCCTCAGTCCTGAAGAGCAGAGGTTGCTCCTGCTGGCCAGGTTTTCACCTGGTTTTCAGAACCAGTTTAGAGGATTCTGTGTTGATATAAGCCTACACACCGCAACCGTGATTCTTACTGCACAGAGCTGCATTTCTGTCGGCATGAAATGTCGCTGAGCCACGTCTCCGTGAAAACAAAGATGCAGCAGTCTCTGGACTCTCGCTGTGTGGTTCACTGGTATTCGGATGTAGTCCAGTTTATTGTCCAGTAAGCATACGTTGGACAGAATAATGGACATCCCCCACTCCCTCCCCCTCCACTCCCCCACCCCGTCCTCCCGTCTCTCCCCCATCCCGTCCTCCCGTCTCTCCCCCATCCACTCGCCCTCCCTCTCTTTTGTTCACTTGAAATGCGGACTCTTTGAAGTGAGCCACTTCACCATCATGACATTTTTCTGACAAGCCCTCATCATCGAGTCAACACCACGCCGCCTACGCAGTAAGCAGAAAATACAGACATCCAACGATTGTTAACTCTGTCTCCGTCGTTAGCATGCAGAGGCTAATGCAGTCCGTGATTGTGAGGCCTTTTCCATTTTATACCGATGGGATTTTACGTGCAATTAGTCTGTGTCCTGCAGATCAAAGCTGATTGGCTGGAAATGCTGTGCTAACAGATGCTAATGCAGTGCATATGAAAACAGATTAGCATTACAGAAGGTTAGCATTAGCTAGGAGCAGCAGGACTAGCAGACCTTGAGGCCTCGTCAAGCCCTCAGCGTTAATCCAGAAGATCAGAGCACTTTCACACTACTTTACATGATCAAACGTCTATATACAGCAGGTATAAGTGCCACTGTTTATGCTAAATCTAACTGAATTCCTGTGACTTGGTGAAAGATATATAAAAAATAATTCCAATAAAGTTCTAAGATAACACTGCTGTGTGTTTCCTGACCACTCTCCATGGGTTTAGTTCCACTTAAAACACACACGCACAAACACAGTGATGAAAGCTAGTGTCTCGTTAGTGCAAATACAGGAACGCGTGCAGTGGTGGTTTGTTTTGTTAAACAAACAAGCAGGAAACAGTTGGACAAACACACACACAAACACACACACACACAGTGAGGGGTTTCTCCTGATTTAGCCCGCGTTGATGCAGATAATTGGTCAGAGCTGCATAATTGGAGGCATTGGGGGGGGGGGGTGTTGCTGGGTCAGCTGGGGGCAGAGTTCCTGTTCTCACAATCCAGAACCCAGTGGAACCGTGTCCAGGCGAGTGAGAGGCAGTGGAGCGGTCAGACACCCCGCTTTCTCTGCAGAATGTATTACAGTGTCTGGGACTCCACATGTGTCCAGATATTTATAGATATTTATTAACCCTCACAACAGGCAGGTGTACTTTTACACTAAACACACTAAACACCTGTGTGTATCCCTCTGTTACACACCTCTGATTTATCTCAACTAGATCGGAGTGTGAGGAAAGTCTGAACAAAACACACACACACACACACACACACACACACACACACACACTCATATACATTCACACATGCACACACACAGACACACACAAACACACACATACACACACACACTAAATGAGGTCAGATGTGAATTGGCTCATTACGGGCTGGTCACTGAGAGTGTTCTGAGTGAAGAGAATATAAGCAGAGGTGAAAGGTCACAGAGGGTTAGGTAATTATCTGCTCTGGGTAATGAGCATGAATAAACATCAGCTAACCAGAGTGGAGTCTTAATGAAGGAGGTGGTGAGGAAGAGGAGGAGGAGAAAAGAGCCTCAAAGCACACACACACACATACACAGAGAGAGAGAGAGAGCGATAGAGTCAGATAGAGACAGAGAGATAGACAGAGAGAGAGAGCGTGAGAGCGAGACAGAGAGTCAGACAGATAAACAGACAGAGAGAGTGAGAAAGAGAGAGAGAGACAGAGAGGCAGACTGACAGACAAAGACAAAGAGAGACAGAGAGAGAGACAGAGAAGCATAGAGAGAGACAGAGTGACAGAAAGACAGAAAGAGACAAAGAGAGACAGACAGACAGAGAGACATACAGAGAGAGAGACAGCAAATTGAGAGACAGACAGAGAGGCAGAGAGACAGACAGACAGCGAGAGAGGCAGAGAGACAGACAGACAGCGAGAGAGGCAGAGAGACAGACAGAGAGAGAGACAGAGAGACAGACAGAGAGAGAGACAGAGAGTTCTGTGTTCCTTTTAATGTGTTAAAGGCTAAAGTCACTTATTAGAAATTGTCTTTCAGGCATAGAGGCATTCAGTACTGTTTAATGTGTGTGTGTGTTTGTGTGTGTGTTTTTGTGTGTGTGTGTGTGTGTGTGTGTGTGTGGGGGGAGGTGTCACTGTGTTCTTGTATTGTTTTAATGCCTCTTAGTTGTGCTGTGTGGGAGTGAAGAAAGGAAAAAGCGCCTGAATAAATCTGCTGCTTCTTTAATTCCCCTTCTAAAGCCTCCTTTATTCCCATGATGCATTTCACCTCTAATGTGAGTCTGAAAATATAAAAGTTCACTGTCTCACTTCACTGTGTGTGTGTGTGTGTGTGTGTGGCTCGATCCTCCTGGCGTTCATGTCCTGTGTGAATGTCATATGAAGCGCGGAGTGAGAGGTGTGTGACGCAGCGCGCTGTGTTTACTGTACCATTGTGTAAAAAGTCCACAATGTTCTACTGTCCTCAGAAGAACCCGACCTCAGAACCACTCCAGAACATAAAGAGCTGTCACTTTCACTGAGGATCTCTGGCTAATGTCGCTAATGCTTTACGAGAGCTAAGAGCCACCAGTTTAGGATCACACATTACAATCCAAGTTAACCATGATAAGCTGGAGGCCACAGACTTCCATTATTTGTTAGCTACTTTAGCTAGAGAGATAACACAAAAATTTTTATTATTATTATTATTATTATTATTATTATTATTATTATTATTATTATTATTATTATTATTAGGCCCTGAACCATTATGTGCTTCTGCTACTTTAACAGTTACAGACTTCTTGTGTGTGTGTGTGTGTGTGTGTGTGTGTGTGTGTGTGTTAAATTCCTAACATCAGCAGGATCGCACTGTCACATTCAGCAATAAACCATGACACCGATGATGCAAGCACATCACAACACTCATCTCCCCAAATCAGCTTTTTTCACTGCTAACAACTCCTTTTTTTTGTGTGTGTGTGTGTGTGTGTGTGTGTGTGTGTGTGTGTGTGTGTGTTGGGGGGGGGGGGGGGGGATTTTTACATTTCAATATTTTCAGCAAGTCTTACCTAAACACCTGCAGTAGAAGTGCTGTTACACAGCTGTTGCGTCACACAGACCGTGTATGAAGAATTTTGGGATTCCACTTACCAACTTCAGCCCTGTTTACACCCTCCAAAATAAATGAGGTGAGAGATACAGAGACAGACAGACAGACAGATAAAAGATACAGAGAGGGTAAAGAGACAGACAGATAAAGAGACAGACATATAAAGATAAAGGCAGACAGATAAAGAGAAAGACAGACAGATAAAGAGACAGACAGACAGACTTAATGCAGTGTGGTACCAGGAAATGTCCTAAATAGACTGCTGAAGAGTTCCCTGTTCTCTGACTTGTTCTGATCTGGGAACATTACTGACAGAAATTTCTCTCTCTCTCTCTCTCTCTCTCTCTCTCTCTCTCTCTCTCTCTCTCTCTGACACCCCCCCCCCCTTAGGTTCTGCACAGAACACCAACCTAAAAGCTGAAGAACTCTTAACAGGTGTGTGAGTGAGTGGGAGTGTGTGTGAGCATGTGTGAGGGGTGTGTGAGGGTGTGTGCTCTTGAAGCTGAGGGATTTCCTGGGGCTGCAGGTCACAGGTCCAGTCTGAGTTGAGGTCATTAATGAATTCATTACACTGAAGACTGATGTAGACAGGAAGCCGTGTCCATGTCATCTGAGCCGTCTTCACACCCACGCTGCAGAAAACACGGCCTCCTCCAGGGTCCTGAGGACGATCTACACTTCCAGCGCTGCAGACGTTGGCTGTGGAGATGTTTCCCAGGTGAACACGCTGAAGAAGCCCTGAGTGTTTAGTGAAGAGGAGGTTGTGTAGAAACCAACAGCGGTGGTGTTGTACGTGGGTGATTTACGCCATGGCGCTGCGGCTTCAGCCTTCAGAAAAATAACCGAGTAAAAATAAAATTATAAAAAATTTATTTGAAAATAAAAACATAACCAAATTCAAGTTCTGGTCTTGATGTTATTGTCTTAATAAGACTTAATTATTGTGATTATACTGAAATTAATTACACCATTAAATTCCTGCAGCTGCTTCACTCTGTGAAGTTATTTAGAGAAACAGAAACATTCAATGTTCTGAAACATCGGAAAAAAAAGAGAATAAACAAACAAATGTGTGTACAGTGCTAAAGATGTTTATTTCTACATGAGATGCTGGAGAAACATTTTTAAACCTCATATCTCCAGAAGCCAGAGTTGTGCGGAAGTTAAATATTCCAGCAGGGTGAGACTGAGTGTGAACTGCTCATCTTTTTACTTTAATGAACATTAAATTCTCACTCCAGTCCACACCATCAGCCCTGACATGATATGACACACCTCCGCCTCCGAGTCTCGGCTCAAACAGGAAGTGCAGTTTGACTGGAAATCGGCGTGTTAACAAGCTTCCTGCTCATTGGGTCACAATTGGACTGATCTCTAATCAGACCTTGATCTGATGCAAATGAAACTCTGATTAGAAATTGATTTGTTAATCAGCTGAAACAATGCTCGCTAATTACACATAGAATTAAACCTTCTGCTCGTTTGGTCCTTCAGTGACATCAACTATTAAACCTGATGATTCCTGGTCCCAGAATTCTTCATTTACATCAAAGAACCACTGAACACTCAAACACCAACAACCTCCAAAATACTGAACACTCAAACACCAACAACCTCCAAAATACTGAACACTCAAACACCAACAACCTCCAAAATACTGAACACTCAAACACCAACAACCTCCAAAATACTCAACACAGAAACACCAACAACCTCCAAAATACTGAACACTCAAACACCAACAACCTCCAAAATACTGAACACTCAAACACCAACAACCTCCAAAATACTGAACACTCAAACACCAACAACCTCCAAAATACTGAACACTCAAACACCAACAACCTCCAAAATACTGAACACTCAAACACCAACAACCTCCAAAATACTCAACACAGAAACACCAACAACCTCCAAAATACTCAACACTCAAACACCAACAACCTCCAAAATACTGAACACTCAAACACCAACAACCTCCAAAATACTCAACACACAAACACCAACAACCTCCAAAATACTGAACACTCAAACACCAACAACCTCCAAAATACTCAACACACAAACACCAACAACCTCCAAAATACTGAACACTCAAACACCAACAACCTCCAAAATACTCAACACACAAACACCAACAACCTCCAAAATACTGAACACTCAAACACCAACAACCTCCAAAATACTCAACACACAAACACCAACAACCTCCAAAATACTGAACACTCAAACACCAACAACCTCCAAAATACTGAACACTCAAACACCAACAACCTCCAAAATACTGAACACACAAACACCAACAACCTCCAAAATACTGAACACTCAAACACCAACAACCTCCAAAATACTGAACACTCAAACACCAACAACCTCCAAAATACTCAACACACAAACACCAACAACCTCCAAAATACTGATCACTCATACACCAACAACCTCCAAAATACTCAACACACAATCACCAACAACCTCCAAAATAATGAACACTCAAACACCAACAACCTCCAAAATACTGAACACTCAAACACCAACAACCTCCAAAATACTCAACACACAAACACCAACAACCTCCAAAATACTGAACACTCAAACACCAACAACCTCCAAAATACTCAACACACAAACACCAACAACCTCCAAAATACTGAACACTCAAACACCAACAACCTCCAAAATACTGAACACTCAAACACCAACAACCTCCAAAATACTGATCATTGAACACCAACAACCTCCAAAATACTGATCACTCATACACCAACAACCTCCAAAATACTCAACACACAAACACCAACAACCTCCAAAATACTGATCATTGAACACCAACAACCTCCAAAATACTCAACACTCAAAGCAACAAAGTGAAGATTAAAAGCTTTTTTTTTTTTTTTTTTTTTAAATATTCCTGAATTTGGTGGTTAATTGAGAATGCTGGTGTTTAGTAAAGAATGTTAGTGTTTAGTGGAGAGTGTAGGTGTTTAGTGGAGAATGCTGGTGTTTAGTAGAGAATATTACTGTTTAGTGGAGAATGTTGGTGTTTAGTGAAGAATATTGGTGTTTAGAGGAGATTTTTGGCGTTTAGTGCAGAAATCTGGTGTTTAGTGGAGAGTGTTGGTGTTTAATGGAGAGTGCTTTTGGCTAGTGAAGAATGTTAGTGTTTATTGGAGAGTGTTGGTGTTCAGTGGAGGGAGCTTGTGTTTAGTGGAGAATGTTGGTGTGTAGTGAATGCATGTGTTTAGTGGAGAATGTTGGTGTTTAGTCTAGAAATTTATTCTTTAGGGGAGAAATGTTAGTGTTTATTGGAGAATGCTGGTATTTAGTGGAGAGTGCTGGTATTTAGTGGAGAGTGCTGGTGTTTAGTGAAGAATGCTTGTGTTTAGTGTAGTGTGCTTGTGTTTAGTGGAGAATGTTGGTGTTTATTGAAGAATGTTAGAGTGTAATGGAGAAATGTTAGTGTTTAGTGCAGAAATGTTAGTGTTTAGTGGAGAATGTTCGTGCTTCATGAGTAATGTTAGTGTTTAGTGGAATGCTGGTGTTTAGTGGAGAAATGTTAATGTTTAGTGGAGAATGCTGGTGTTTAATGGAGAGTGGTAGTGTTTAGTGGAGAATATTGGTGTTTAGTGGAGAGTGGTGGTGTTTAGTGGAGAATGCTGGTGTTTCATGGAGAGTGCTGGTGTTTTGTGGAGAAATTTTAGTGTTTAGTTGAGAATGCTGGTGTTTAGTAGATAATGTTAGTGTTTAGTGGAGAATGTTGGTGTTTAATAGAGAGTGTTGGTGTTTAGTGGAGAAATGTTAGTGTTTAGTGGAGAGTGTTGGTGTTTAGTGGAGAATGCTAATGGATGTGGTAAGGTGATTTTATTACTTGGATTTTGTTTCATATAATTCTCATTTGCTTCTACTCAGTACATATTATTCAGTTCATCACAAACACCAAACATCATGACTTGAAGACAACATAGTGTGTGTGTGTGTGTGTGTGTGTGTGTGTGTGTGTGTGTGTGTGTGTGTGTGTGTGTTTACAGGCCCACTGTGTATCTATGCAAATTGTTAGAATATTGCTTTCTGTGTGTTTGTCTGATTCTCTTCCCCTGTGTGTATTTCATTGAGATTCTGAGGCAGTAATTTCTTGTCAGATTTAATCAAAATGTCAGAGAAGCTCACTGCTTAAACACACACACACACACACACACACACACACACTTCAACATCAGTGAGGGAGATAGACAGACAGACAGACAGACAGAGAGAGAGAGAGAGAGAGAGAGAGAGAGAGAGAGAGAGAGAGACTCCACTGAGAGATACAGGCCCCTCCAAAAGTATTGGAACACAAGCCCAAGCACTAAAAACATTAGGGTCTGAGATCATAAGATGAAGTTGATGATGAATTTCAGCTTTCATTTCCTGATAGTTATATCTACCTGTGTTAAACACAACATGGCACCTCTGGAAGCAGAACCATCCAGACAACCATCAGTGACAACGATGAGTCAGACTCCAGGGAAGAGGTGAAGAACCTGACTGCATGGTGCGCTGACAATAACCTGCTTCTTAACACCAGCAATACCAAGGAGCTGATCATGGATGTTGGGAAGAAGAGAGGTTACACACACACACACACACACCCCTATTCACATTAATGGGATGATGGTTGAACGTGTTACCAGCTAGAAGTTCCTGAGGATCCACATTTCTGAGGACTTGTTTTGGTTCAGCAACACTTGATCATGTTCAGCCTGATCAGGAAAGCTCATCAGTGCCTCTTCTTCCTGAGATTTCTGAGGAATAACCACCTTTCTTCAGTTATCTTAGAGAACTTCTACCTCTGTCCAGTTGAGAGCATCCTAACCAGCTGTATCTCAGTCTGCTACGGGAATTGCTTTATTATGAAATGAATAGCACTACAGAGGTTGGTGGAAACCGCCCAGCACATTATTGGGATCCCACTTCCTGCCACTGAGGATGTTCAGAGGAGGAGTGGCTCCGTAAAGCTCACAGCATAGTCAAGGACAGCCCATAAACTGTTTCCCCTCCTACCCTCTCAGAAGAGGATCAGGTGCCTGTGCTCCAAGACCAGCAGGCTAAGGAATAGATTTTACAGATCTTACTGACCTCTTCAACCCATTAACCCCCCACTGATGGTAATGTCCCCTCCTTCAAACTGATAAACCCCTCAAAACTGCAATACAGTACTGTATATATTCTCTGAACATTCATATTATGTATTCTTAATCATTCTGTATATTCATATACACTATATTGGCAAAATTTTTGGGACGTCAAAGCAATTTATGGACCTTGCTTTGGTCACTGGTGTGCAGTCATGTTGGAACAGGAAGGGGTCATCCCCAAACTGTTCCCACAAAGTTGGTATGCTGAAGCATTAAGAGTTCCTTTCACTGGAACTAAGGGGCGAAGCCCAACCCCTGAATTCAATGATTCGGAGGGGTGTCCCAATACATTTGGCAATATAGTGTATATTCAGTATGTTCATATATATATATATATAGAGAGAGAGAGAGAGAGAGAGAGAGAGAGAGAGAGAAAATTATGTAATGTATATATATATATATATATATATATATATATATATAAATATATATTTATTTAGTCTGTTTATCTGTATATATAATTGTACTTCACTGCTGCTTTGAACTTCCGGTTAGATCTAAACCAGGACCCCAGTCCCCAGGGCTGTAAATAGTGAGTCCAAACCCCAGACTAATCCCTTACCTTTGGGAGCAACAACAGAGATGAGAAAACTGACTGAAACTCACAGTCATGAGACCAGACCAACACTGAGCTCCGGGACCAAGACCAAGAACCTGAACCAGTGAATTCAGACCAAAAGGAGCACTGGATCATGACCACAAACATGTGTGTATGTGAATAATAAACGTTTAGTGAGTAAGTGAATTAACCTGAACAGAAGCTGATGTTCATCTAAACCCCAGTGTGGTGTCTCCTCGGTTCTCACAGACACAAGCTGTGGTCTGGATGAAGTCATGTTTTCTTCAGACTAAAAGATGATGCAAATGTCTTTTAGATATCAGATGAATCATTCTTTCTAAAAGCTCGATTGATAAATGTAAAATGGCCTTGGCACTATGTGTGTGTGTGTGTGTGTGTGTGTGTGTGTGTGTGTGTGTGTGTGTGTGTCTTTGCATTAGAGCATGTTAAGTGCTTTTATTACTGTTTTCTCTGAGATAATTCTAGTGTAGATTAGAATAGGAGTGTTAGAAAATGATTGGCCTTGGAGTGGTGTGTGTATGTGTGTGTGTGTGTGTGTGTGTGTGTGTGTGTGTGTGTGTGTGTGTGTGTGTGTGAGATCATGTCCATTATGAATTTAGCTTTAGACAGAGCAAATATAAAATTCTGCCAATTCTATGGAAAGATGAAACTAACCTGTTTTAAAAGGAATTAGAAAGCAATTGAAATTAAATTCAAAAGTAAGTGACCCCCTGACCATCAGACTCCAAACTGTTCTCACACGTCACACAGGTGTACAGAAGATCTGTGTGTGTGTGTGTGTGTGTGTGTGTGTGTGTGTGTGTAGCTCAGAGTCCAAACCCTGCTCCAGCATGACCATGAACTGGAGTATCTTGCACAGAGCCCTGACTCCACCCCACTGACCACACACTGACCCCCAGACCTCCTCACTAACACCAGAGTCTGATCTCACTAATGCTCCTGCAGCTGAATAATCACTAATCCCCACACACACACTCCAACATCTAGTGGAGAACCTCCCAGAAGACTGGATCTGATTAGAACAATGAAGAGTGATGGTCAGGGGGCACAAACTTTTGGCCAGATAGATAGATAGATGGATGGATGGATGGATGGATGGATGGATAGATAGATAGATAGATAGATAGATAGATAGATAGATAGATAGATAGATAGATAGATAGATGTGTTGTAACTGAAAAGGAGTGTGTCAGACCCATCTGCCCTCCACATTAAACAGAGGCAGCACTTAAAACATTACACACACACACACACACACACACACACACACACACACACACACACACACACACACACACACAGCACTCAGTAATTGGAGCACATCCAGAACTGTATGAGTTATGTTTACTGCATTTACTTTCATTGATCTATATTTTACATTGGCTCAGTTTCTAACACATGAATACACACACACACACACACACACACACACACACACACACACACACACACACACACACACACAGTTCTAACGTTGATGTTTGGTGCCAGATGTCTCAGTACTTCCTGTAGCAGGAAAAGTGTAGAAACGTGAGATCTGATACACAGCAATGACCTTAATGCCACCTGCTGCATCTGCACACACACACACACACACACTCACACACACACACACACACACACACACACACACACACACACACACACACAGAGTACATCAGCGCATCCTTATTATTCATGTATAAAATATACAAATCATATGCGCATATAAAACCAAACACATGTACATCTCTCCCTTTTAATCAGGAACTGAGAGAGAGAGAGAGAGAGAGAGAGAGAGAGAGAGAGAGAGAGAGAGAGAGAGAGAGACAGACAGAGAGAGTGTGTGTGTGTGTGTGTGTGTTTTGGTGAAAGCTCCCTGTTGGATCTCCTAACATATCCTGTGTGTGAGAGAGATAAAGATGTGTGAGTGTGTAGGGGATACTGATGGAAGACAGGTGTGTGTGTGTGTGTGTGTGTGTGTGTGTGTGTGTGTGAGTGTGTGTGTGTGTGTGTGTGTGTGTGTGCGTTTGGTAATTAAGATGTTATCGGAGTGTGTGAACATAACAAAGATATTTTATTTCCTCCTCAGTGTTTTGTACAACACTCAAGGGACATGTAAGTGAGAGAGTAAAGCTGTTCACACTCTCACACACACACACACACACACACACACACACACACACACACACACACACAACACACAAACACACACACAGTCCACTGCTGGTTTGGAGTGGGTGTGACTGAAGCATGCCTGTGGGTGGAACTTGTTAACAGGTGTGTTTTGTATTAACTGCACACACACAGAGCTGCAGGCAGACTTCTGACTTCCTCAATACCACGGTGAATGTCTGAAATCACACACACACACACACACACACACACACACACACACACACACACACACACACAGTACCACAGCTGTCCTGTTTTACACTCCATATATTAGTGTCTAATCCTAGGTTTATACCTACAGTCAGTCACAGTGATAAAGGACCAGACCCTCTTCACTGAGACTGTTTCTTCTGAGAACTGTATTATTTGTTTATTTTTTCTTTTCTCTATTTTTTCTTTCATTTCATTTCCTACTTGTCTCATCCTTGTTTCCTTTTATATCCGTCATCTTTCTTATTGTATTTTCCTTTTTCTCTACTTCTTCCCAACTCTCAAGCTGCATCATAATCAGTTTACCAATCTGATGTAGCTGAGTGTGTGAGTGAGACAGACAGACATACTCTCTCTCTCTCTCTCTCTCTCTCTCTCTCTCTCTCTCTCTCTCTCTCTCTCTCTCTCTCTCTCTCTCACACACACAAACACACACACACACGCACCGACATGCACACAGACAGACACACTAACACACTTAAAAGATAGCAACAAACCGCTATTTGTGTAAGTACAGGTATCATCAATCAGTATGATGATGACATCGTTAAACCGTATGACATTATTACACCATATGACAGCGTTACACCTCTTCTTCTTCTTCTTCTTCTTCTTCTTCTTCTTCTTCTTCTTTTGGCTTTTCCCTTCAGGGGTCTCCACAGCGAATCATCTCTCTCCACCTATCCCTATCTTCTGCATCCTCAACACTTGCACCCACTAGCTTCATATCCTCATTAATTCCATCCATATACCTCCTCTTTGGCCTTCCTCTTTGCCTCCTGCCTGGCAGCTCCATGTCCAACATTCTCCTACCAATATACTCACTCTCCCTCCTCTGAACATGTCCAAACCATCTTAATCTGTCCTCCCTAACTTTGTCCCCCAAACGTCCAACATGAGCTGTCCCTCTGATGTACTCGTTCCTAATCCTGTCCAATCTTGTCACTCCCAAAGAGAACCTCAACATCTTCAGCTCTGCTACCTCTAGCTCTGACTCCTGTCTCTTCCTCAGTGACACTGTCTCTAAACCATACAGCATGGCCGCTCTCACCACTGTCCTGTACACCTTCCCCTTGATTCTCGCTGATATTTTCCTATCACACAGAACTCCCCACACCTTTCTCCACCCATTCCAACCTGCCTGCACTCGCTTCTTTACCTCTTTCCCACACTCTCCATTACTCTGGACTGTTGACCCCAAGTACTTAAACTCCTGTACCTTCTTCACCTCTTCACCCTGTAACCTTACTGTTCCACTTCCCTCCCTTTCATTCACACACATGTACTCAGTCTTACTACCACTGACTTTCATTCCTCTTCTCTCCAGCGCAAACCTCCACCTCTCCAGGTTTTCCTCCACCTGCTCCCTGCTCTCACTACAGATCACAATGTCATCTGCAAACATCATTGTCCAAGGAGACTCCTGTCTGACCTCCTCTGACAACTGGTCCATCACTATAGCAAACAGGAAGGGGCTCAGAGCCGATCCCTGATGCAGTCCCACCTCCACTTTGGACTCCTCTGTCTGACCTACAGCACACCTCACCACTGTCCTGCTCCTCTCATACATGTCCTGCACCTCTCTGACATACTTCTCTGCTACTCCTGACTTCCTCATACAGTACCACAGCTCTTCTCTTGGCACCCTGTCATACGCTTTCTCCAAGTCTACAAACACACAGTGCAACTCCCTCTGACCATCCCTATACTTCTCCATCAAAATCCTCAGAGCAAAAATTGCATCTGTTGTGCTCTTTCTGGGCATGAAGCCATACTGCTGCTCACAAATTTCCACTACCTTCCTTAACCTAGCTTCCACTACTCTTTCCCATAGCTTCATTGTATGGCTCATCAACTTTATCCCCCTGTAGTTACTGCAACTCTGCACGTCACCCTTATTCTTAAAGATCGGCACTAACACACTTCTTCTCCATTCCTCAGGCATCCTCTCACTCTCTAAAACCCTGTTGAACAAACTAGTTAAAAATTCCACTGCTGCCTCTCCCAGACACTTCCAGACCTCCACCGGGATGTCATCAGGACCAACTGCCTTCCCACTTTTCATCCTCTTCAAAGCCTTCCTGACTTCATCCTTTCTAATCTTATCTACGTTCTGTTCCACAGAGTTCACCCCTTCTACCCTTTTTTCCCTCTCATTTTCCTCATTCATCAGCTCCTCAAAGTACTCCTTCCATCTCCTCTGTACACTCTCCTCACTTGTGAGCACCCTTCCATCTCTATCCTTAATAACTCTAACTTGCTGCACATCCTTCCCATCTCGATCCCTCTGCCTAGCTAACCTGTACAAGTCCTTCTCTCCTTCTCTAGTGTCTAACCTAGTGCACAACTCGTCATATGCCTTCTGCTTGGCCTTAGACACCTCCCTCTTCACTCTGCACTGTAACTCCTTGTATTCCTGTCTATTCTCTTCAGTCCTGTCCATGTCCCACTTCTTCTTGGCTAACCTCTTCCTCTGGACACTATCCTGAACTTCCTCATTCCACCACCAAGTCTCCTTATCTTCTTTCCTCCTTCCAGATGACACACCCAGCACCTTTCTCCCTGTCTCCCTGATCACTTCTGCTGTAGTTTCCCAGTCATCTGGCAGCACTACCTGACCACCCAGAGCCTGCCTCAACTTCTGTCTAAATTCCTCACAACATTCCTCCTTTTTCAGCTTCCACCACTTGGTTTTCTTCTCTATCTCTATCTTTGACCTCTTCTTCTTACAGACC
Source organism: Hemibagrus guttatus (assembly GCA_033459395.1). Taxonomy (NCBI): domain Eukaryota; kingdom Metazoa; phylum Chordata; class Actinopteri; order Siluriformes; family Bagridae; genus Hemibagrus; species Hemibagrus guttatus. Next base: position 15,902,733 of record JAUCMX010000029.1, on the reverse strand, counting down.
ATCAAAGTCATCCTACACACCACCATCCTATGCTGTCTGGCTACACTCTCTCCCACTACCACTTTACAGTCACTAATCTCTTTCAGATTGTCTCTTCTACATAGGATGTAGTTTACCTGTTTTCTCCTACCTCCACTCTTGTAAGTCACTCTATGCTCCTCCCTCTTCTGAAAATAAGTGTTAACCACACCCATGTCCATCCTCTTAGCAAAGTCCACTACCATCTGTCCTTCTAGGTTCCTTTCCTTCACCTCCTCATCACCTGTGTTCCCCTCACCAACATGTCCATTAAAATCCGCTCCTATCACCACTCTCTCACCCGTGGGAATACTCTCCATCACCTCATCTAATTCACTCCAGAATCTCTCTTTCTCCTCTAACTCACAACCTACCTGTGGGGCATAACCACTAACAACATTCAACATCACCCCTTCAATCTCTAACTTCAGACTCATCACCCTGTCTGACACTCTCTTCACCTCCAGAACATTCCTCACAAACTCCTCCTTCAGGACCACACCTACCCCATTTCTCTTACTATCCACACCATAATAAAACAGCTTGAATCCTGCTCCTATACTACGAGCCTTGCTACCCTTCCACCTGGTCTCCTGTACACACAGTATATCCACCTTCCTTCTCTCCATCATATCAGCCAGCTCTCTACCTTTCCCTGTCATAGTACCAACATTCAGATTTCCTATTCTCAGTCCTACACTCTTACCTTTCCTCTTCTCTCTCTGTCTGGCACTCTCCTCCCTCCTCTACTTCTTCCACCAGCAGTAGCCCAATTTCCACTGGCGCCCTGTAGGTCAACGGTAGACCGATCCGGTATGAAATTCGTACTGACGATTCGCATGGTTAAATTTGGCAATGTTTTACGCCGGATGCCCTTCCTGATGCAACCCTCTTATTTATCCGGGCTTGGGACCGGCACAGAAGTCACTGGACTGTGACCCCCATGGCTAGATTTCACAGCGTTACACCATATGACAGCGTTACACCATATGACAGCGTTACACCGTATGACAGCGTTACATCATATGACAGTGTTACACCGTATGACAGCGTTACATGGTATGACAGCGTTACACCATATGACAGCATTACACCGTATGACAGCATTACACCATATGACAGCGTTACATCGTATGACAGCGTTACATCGTATGACAGCATTACACCGTATGACAGCGTTACACCGTATGACAGCGTTACACCGTATGACAGCATTACATCATATGACAGCGATACACCATATGACAGCATTACAGCATTACATCATATGACAGCGATACACCATATGACAGCGTTGCACCATATGACAGCATTACATCGTATGACAGCATTACATCATATGACAGCATTACACCATATGACAGCATTACACCATATAACAGCATTACACCATATGACAGCATTACATCGTATGACAGCATTACACCGTATGACAGCATTACACCATATGACAGCGTTACATTGTATGACAGTGTTACACCATATGACAGCATTACACCATATGACAGCGTTACATCATATGACAGCATTACACCATATGACAGCGTTACATCGTATGACAGCATTACACCATATGACAGCATTACATCGTATGACAGCATTACACCGTATGACAGCATTACACCATATGACAGCGTTACATCATATGACAGCATTACACCATATGACAGCGTTACACCGTATGACAGCGTTACACCATATGACAGCGATACAGCCTGCATGCTAATCCATGCTGTAGCTCTAAAATGATCAGTGACTGATTTTAAATAAAATCACACATGTTGAAACTTTCTTGTGAAAATAAATGTCTGTAAAATGCTTTTTGTTCAAATAGCAGTAACACACTGCACTGTGTGGAAACAGTAAAATAAATTACCTTCTTTTAGCCTGCCCAAGACAGAACTGTAGCTGCCTCCATGTTGACTTCACTCACTTTTTGACTTAAAATGCTGCCTACATAGAGTTCAGTGAGAAGTGAGCGTGAGACGCAGCCCCTGGAGTTAGCCATGCTACAGTAGTGTACGCAGTGTGGAGGTGGATTACAAAGCAGATTAAAGGAATGTGAATGGGTTAAGGCTGAAGCAGTCTCATGCTATTTCTGATGCTGAACACACACAAGTCAGGTTATTCTACAGCAAATACACACACACACACACACACACACACACACACACACACACACACACACACACACACACACAGGGCTATGTTTACATATCACAATCATGAGTCTGGCTAAAATGAAATAATTTTATGTAGACAGAAAGAAAAGAGGGTTAGAAAAGAAAGAGAGAAAAGAAGAAAGAGAAGAAAACAGAAAAGAAGAAAACACCCAAAACCCAAGGGCATTGTGGGTAATATAATAAAATGTTCCTCCATTCTGTGCTTTATCACAGTGGCTTCTATTTTATACAGGCCACACCCAATCAGGCATAGCTGTCAATCACAGAGACACAACTAGTGTTTGAGGCTATTCACAACATCTGTATAGTCTTGGTGTGTGTGTGTGTGTGTGTGTGTGTGTGTGTGTGTGTGTGTGTGTGTGTGTGTGTGTGTGTGTGTGTGTGTGTGTGTCCTGCACTTCATCAGTGTCCCAATCAGAGCTCATTACTCAGTCTTTTGAAGCTCTGAACATGATCCTACTGCTAATGAGGATGCACACACACACACACACACACACACAGTTGACTGTAAAATTGTGTGTGTGTGTAGTCATGAGGAAATAAAAGATAAAAGCTATGTTCTCGTTTGTTTCCCAAATGAATGAGAGAGTATTTTTAAAAATAACAGTAACATATTCTCACAATACCGCTCAAATCTATTTATTTTTAAGTGTATTATTCAGAGCGGTTATAAATCAGATACTTTAAATATGACTGAAAACCTTGGGTCTGACCCAAACACACATACACACACACACACACACACACACCTAAAAACACATCACACTTCACTGGACTTGGTGTTTATTAGCACACACACAATCACACACGGGATGTCAAACAGTCTGATTTTTTGGAACAGTGGTGTGCAGTGCTTGTGTTTAGTGTGTGCTGTTTATATGTAGTATAGTGTGTGTGTGTGTGTGTGTGTGTGTGTGTGTGTGTGTGTGTTTTGGTGTAAAAAGAAAGAAAGAAAGTGAGAGAGAGATAAACAGTGCAGATGGTGCTGAGCAGCACGAGGGATCATGCTGATTAAAGCTAGAACACACACACACACACACACACACACACACACACACACACACACACACACATAATGAGCCAAAATACACACAACCAACACACACACACACCAAAAGGTGCGAGGAACTCAATGTGAGGTAGCAAGGCTCCTCCCCCTACTGGATGGGACAGGAAGTGCATACACACAGCGACAGGACAAGGTTATTTTTTACACACACACACACACACACACACACACACACACACACACACACACACACACACAATGTTCAGATGACTGCAGGCTCATTCTAGTGCCTGAGGTGTGTGTGTGTGTGTGTGTATGTCTGTGTGTGTCTATGTGTGTGTGTGTGTGTGTGTGTGTGTGTGTGTGTGTGTGCTGACATTATGAATAAAAATGACGAGTAAATAAAAACAATCACTAAGACTGTTTATTTATTATTTATATTTCATTGCGGTGAGTCAGCGTGTTTATTTCCTCCTCATTAACATTCATGTCTGTTATTTTTATTGCTCTCTTGTTTGCTGTTGATTTATTTGATTAAAACACCAGAGCACGCTCATTTACTCCTCTTTAATATTCACTTATTTCATTTAAATACAATATTTTAAAACTTCATCTGATTATATATTTATTTTTTTATCAGGTCAACTGATTCCCTTGTTTTATTTATTTATTTATTTAAATAACCTTAATCTTAATCAAAAAGATTTCTTGTGTATTTTCCTAATGAGTGTGTTAATTAGTCTGTAATTGTTTAATTCTGGATTTGATTATAAATCCAGGAAATTGTTTTATTTACTGTTTACATTTACAGTTTATTTATTTACTACTGATTACAATTTCTACTAAATTTATTAAAACACACAGACACACACACACACACACACACACACACACACACACACACACACACACACACAAGCCAGGAGAGTGTTGAACACTAGCATTTAGAGGACAGTGTTAACGCCACACACTTGGGCCCTGGCACTCCCAGCATTAGAGCTGGAGAAGTGTGTGAGGAAGTGGTGTTAGATCAGACGCTCGCCTCACACCTCTACTGGGAACAGTGGAGTGGATAATGGGCTGTGTTCCAAACACACCATGACCTTCAGGTCCACTGAGACACTCCTGTTACAGACATTTCCACTCACCCAGCTTTTCACACTGCTTCACACCCATCGCTCTGCCTATCTGTCTTTCTCTCTGTCTACCTGCCCATCTGTCTGTCTGCCTATCTGTCTGTCTCTGTCTGTCTCTCTGTCTGTCTCTCTGCCTGTCTCTCTGTCTGCCTGCTAGCCTGTCTCCTTGTCTGTCTCTCTGCCCATCTATCTGTCTCGCTGACTGTCCATCTGTCTGTCTATCTGTCTCTCTGCCTACCTATCTGTCTCTCTCTCTCTCTCACTCTCTCTCTCTCTCTCTCTCTCTCTGCCTATCTGTCTGTCTGTCTGTGTTGAATCCAGCAGTGTAGTGTCGGTGTACTCTGGAGCTGTGTAGCAGACCCTCCCTGTAGGAGGACATGAGCACTGTGGTTGTGTTCTGTTTCTCAGTAAAGGCTGTGACACGGGGCTCAGTCTGGGAGGTGAGAGGTGCAGAATAAAGCAGTTTAATAACAAAAAATGAAGAAAACTCTGAAAATATGAAATAACTTATTAAATTATGCTCTATTTATATCAAAATTATTCTCTAATTATTATTATTATTCATTCATTCATTGTGTACCTCTTATCCGAACTACACTTGGGTCACGGGGAGCCTGTGCCTATCTCAGGCGTCATTGGGCATCAAGGCAGGATACACCCTGGACGGAGTGCCAACCCATCACAGGGCGCACACACACTCTCATTCACTCACACAATCACACACTACGGACAATTTAGAGATGCCAATCAACCTACAATGCATGTCTTTGGACTGGTGGAGGAAACCGGAGTACCCGGAGGAAACCCCCGAGGCACGGGGAGAACATGCAAACTCCACACACACGGCGGAGGCGGGAATCGAACCCCCAACCCTGGAGGTGTGAGGCTAACATGCTAACCACCAAGCCACCGTGCTCCCTTATTATTATTATTATTATTATTATTATTATATATTATTATTATTATTAATATTATTATTATTATTATTATTATTATTATTATTATTATTATTAATAATAATAATTTCTACTACTACTACACACTGAATGGGTGAGGACTCCTGCCTGCTCCAGGCCAAATATACACACACTATATATATATATACATTGATTGTGTATGTGTGTGTGTGTGTGTGACTGCAGGTTTGCCCTGTAATGACAAATACATCTGCTCATTAATCATGTCTTTTGCCCTAGGTGTGTGTCTGTGTGTGTGTGTGTGTGTGTTATTGGCAGATGGTTGCTTGGCCCTAAAACGAGTTTTAGTAATTAGCCTGGCATAAGAGCATCTGGCCTTGGCATACACTGTATGTGTGTGTGTGTGTGTGTGTGTGTGTATGTGTATGTGTGTGTGTGTGTGTGTGTGTGTGTGTGTGTGTACCTGTGTATTCACACATATGTGTATAATTAATTTTAGAAATCTAAAAAGTAAAACAAGAGGCCAGAAACCAAACTAGAATAAAGTGTGATGTGAAATTGTGGAGTGAAAGTATTGGCACCCAACGCACCATCTGTTCTCTCTCTCTCTCTCTCTCTCTCTCTCTCTCTCTCTCTCTCTCACACACACACACACACACACACACACACACACAAAGTAAACATATTTCATCTCAGCAGTATGTTTTATTTATGAGATTATTCATTTACTCGTGTTTATTAGACTTGTGAGGACTGACACTGACATATCAACAAACAGGACAAAACAAACATGGACAAACTCAGTGCTTATTAAAGCCAGTGTTTATTAAATCCACTCTGGGCCTCTGACGGCCGAGCGCTTAAATTAAGTGCATCATTGCTGAGATGCTAAAATTACATTCAGGAGATTAAATTGTGTTTAAACAACATTATCATCACTCCCTGATATGGCTGAATGAAGTTATTGAGCTGCAGGTTGGTGTGTGTGTGTGTGTGTGTGTTTGTGTGTGTGTGTGTGTGTGTGTGTGTGTGTGTGTGTGAACGTGTGTGAGGGAGAGAGGTCACAGATCTGTTAGCACTGATTTTCACTGCACGGCACTCACTGGGACAGAGATGAGGCTCATCACATTCTCAGCGTTTTTGGGTTGATTGTGCAGGACGCTCATTATCAGGTGTGTAGTGTGGCCTCACCACCAGAGGGAGCTGTAACAGACACCATACTCTACACACTGAGCAACATATTACACTGAAGCTAAAGACACACAGCTTTTCCAGCTATCTGATTGATCATAAACAAACAAACAAACAAACAAACAAACAAACAAACAAACAAACAAGGCATAGTTAAGAAGTGAGTTGATCTGCTGAGAGCTTGGTGCTTCAAGTCCTGGTAGATTGTTTAAAGTTTTTCTTTGAAACAGTTGTTAGGAGAAATTATACAGAACTGTGTAAACTGTGTAGAACTGTGTAGAACTGTGTAAACTGTGTAGAACTGTGTAGAACTGTGTAAACTGTGTAGAACTGTGTAAACTGGGTAGAACTGTGTAGAACTTTGTAGGACTAACTGTATAACTGTATATAAACTGTATAACTGTGTAAATTGTGTAAACTGTGTAACTGTGTAAACTATGTAAACTATGTAAACTGTATAACTGTCTAAAGTGTGTAACTGTGCAAAGTGTGTAACTGTGTATCTGTGTAAAGGGTGTAACTGTGTAAAGGGTGTAACTGTGTATCTGTGTAAAGTGTGTAACTGTGTAAAGTCTGTAAACTGTATAACTGTGTAAACTGTGTAAACTATGTAACTGTGCAAACTGTGTAAAATGTGTAACTGTGTAAACTGTTTAACTGTGTAAAGTGTGTAACTGTGTAAAGGGTGTAAAGGGTGTACTGTGTAAAGTGTGTAACTGTCTAAACTGTGTAAACTGTGTAATTGCGTCTTCTTCTTCTTCTTCTTTTGGCTTTTCCCTTCAGGGGTCACCACAGCGAATCATCTCTCTCCACCTATCCCTATCTTCTGCATCCTCAACACTTGCACCCACTAGCTTCATATCCTCATTAATTCCATCCATATACCTCCTCTTTGGCCTTCCTCTTTGCCTCCTGCCTGGCAGCCCCATGTCCAACATTCTCCTACCAATATACTCACTCTCCCTCCTCTGAACATGTCCAAACCATCTTAATCTGGTCTCCCTAACTTTGTCCCCCAAACGTCCAACATGAGCTGTCCCTCTGATGTACTCGTTCCTAATCCTGTCCAATCTTGTCACTCCCAAAGAGAACCTCAACATCTTCAGCTCTGCTACCTCTAGCTCTGACTCCTGTCTCTTCCTCAGTGACACTGTCTCTAAACCATACAGCATGGCCGCTCTCACCACTGTCCTGTACACCTTCCCCTTGATTCTCGCTGATATTTTCCTCTCACACAGAACTCCCCACACCTTTCTCCACCCATTCCAACCTGCCTGCACTCGCTTCTTTACCTCTTTCCCACACTCTCCATTACTCTGGACTGTTGACCCCAAGTACTTAAACTCCTGTACCTTCTTCACCTCTTCACCCTGTAACCTTACTGTTCCACTTCCCTCCCTTTCATTCACACACATGTACTCAGTCTTACTACCACTGACTTTCATTCCTCTTCTCTCCAGCGCAAACCTCCACCTCTCCAGGTTTTCCTCCACCTGCTCCCTGCTCTCACTACAGATCACAATGTCATCTGCAAACATCATTGTCCAAGGAGACTCCTGTCTGACCTCCTCTGACAACTGGTCCATCACTATAGCAAACAGGAAGGGGCTCAGAGCCGATCCCTGATGCAGTCCCACCTCCACTTTGAACTCCTCTGTCTGACCTACAGCACACCTCACCACTGTCCTGCTCCTCTCATACATGTCCTGCACCACTCTGACATACTTCTCTGCTACTCCTGACTTCCTCATACAGTACCACAGCTCTTCTCTTGGCACCCTGTCATACGCTTTCTCCAAGTCTACAAACACACAGTGCAACTCCCTCTGACCATCCCTATACTTCTCCATCAAAATCCTCAGAGCAAAAATTGCATCTGTTGTGCTCTTTCTGGGCATGAAGCCATACTGCTGCTCACAAATTTCCACTACCTTCCTTAACCTAGCTTCCACTACTCTTTCCCATACCTTCATTGTATGGCTCATCAACTTTATCCCCCTATAGTTACTGCAACTCTGCACGTCACCCTTATTCTTAAAGATCGGCACTAACACACTTCTTCTCCATTCCTCAGGCATCCTCTCACTCTCTAAAACCCTGTTGAACAAACTAGCTAAAAATTCCACTGCTGCCTCTCCCAGACACTTCCAGATCTCCACCGGGATGTCGTCAGGACCAACTGCCTTCCCACTTTTCATCCTCTTCAAAGCCTTCCTGACTTCATCCTTTCTAATCTTATCTACTTCCTGTTCCACAGAGTTCACCCCTTCTACTCTTTTTTCCCTCTCATTTTCCTCATTCATCAGCTCCTCAAAGTACTCCTTCCATCTTCTCTGTACACTCTCCTCACTTGTGAGCACCCTTCCATCTCTATCCTTAATAACTCTAACTTGCTGCACATCCTTCCCATCTCGATCCCTCTGCCTAGCTAACCTGTACAAGTCCTTCTCTCCTTCTCTAGTGTCTAACCTAGTGAACAACTCGTCATATGCCTTCTGCTTGGCCTTAGACACCTCCCTCTTCACTCTGCGCTGTAACTCCTTGTATTCCTGTCTATTCTCTTCAGTCCTGTCCATATCCCACTTCTTCTTGGCTAACCTCTTCCTCTGGATACTATCCTGAACTTCCTCATTCCACCACCAAGTCTCCTTATCTTCTTTCCTCCTTCCAGATGACACACCCAGCACCTTTCTCCCTGTCTCCCTGATCACTTCTGCTGTAGTTTCCCAGTCATCTGGCAGCACTACCTGACCACCCAGAGCCTGCCTCAACTTCTGTCTAAATTCCTCACAACATTCCTCCTTTTTCAGCTTCCACCACTTGGTTTTCTTCTCTATCTCTATCTCTGACCTCTTCTTCTTACAGACCATCAAAGTCATCCTACACACCACCATCCTATGCTGTCTGGCTACACTCTCTCCCACTACCACTTTACAGTCACTAATCTCTTTCAGATTGCCTCTTCTACATAGGATGTAGTCTACCTGTGTTCTCCTACCTCCACTCTTGTAAGTCACTCTATGCTCCTCCCTCTTCTGAAAATAAGTGTTAACCACAGCCATGTCCATCCTCTTAGCAAAGTCCACTACCATCTGTCCTTCAAGGTTCCTTTCCTTAACTCCAAACTTGCCCATCACCTCCTCATCACCTGTGTTCCCCTCACCAACATGTCCATTAAAATCCGCTCCTATCACCACTCTCTCACCCGTGGGAATACTCTCCATCACCTCATCTAATTCACTCCAGAATCTCTCTTTCTCCTCTAACTCACAACCTACCTGTGGGGCATAACCACTAACAACATTCAACATCACCCCTTCAATCTCTAACTTCAGACTCATCACCCTGTCTGACACTCTCTTCACCTCCAGAACATTCCTCACAAACTCCTCCTTCAGGACCACACCTACCCCATTTCTCTTACTATCCACACCATAATAAAACAGCTTGAATCCTGCTCCTATACTACGAGCCTTGCTACCCTTCCACCTGGTCTCCTGTACACACAGTATATCCACCTTCCTTCTCTCCATCACATCAGCCAGCTCTCTACCTTTCCCTGTCATAGTACCAACATTCAGAGTTCCTATTCTCAGTCCTACACTCTTACCTTTCCTCTTCTCTCTCTGTCTGTGCACTCTCCTCCCTCCTCTACTTCTTCGACCAACAGTAGCCCAATTTCCACTGGCGCCCTGTAAGTCAACGGCGCCGATGGCGGTCGTTGTTAACCCGGGCCTCGACCGATCCGGTATGAAATTCAGAGTACTGACGATTCGCATGGTTAAATTTGGCAACGTTTTACGCCGGATGCCCTTCCTGACGCAACCCTCTCTATTTATCCGGGCTTGGGACCGGCACAGAAGTCACTGGACTGTGACCCCCATGGCTAGATTAAACTGTGTAATTGCGTAAACTGTGTAATTGCTTAAACTGTGTAAAGTTTGTAAACTGTGTAACTGTACAAACTGTGTAAATTGTGTAACTGTGTAAACCATGTAACTGTGCTAACTGTGTAAACTGTGTAACTGTGTAACTGTGTAAACTGTGCTAACTGTGTAAACTGTGTAACTGTGTAAACTGTTTAACTGTGTACACTCTGTAACTGTGTAAACTGTGCAATAGCGTAAACTGTGTAAAGTTTGTAAACTGTGTAAAGTTTGTAAACTGTGTAAAGTTTGTAACTGTACAAACTGTGTAAATTGTGTAAAGTGTGTAATTGTGTAACTGTGTAAAGTGTGTAACTGTATAAACTGTGTAAACTGTAAATATTTAAACTGTGTGAAGTTTATAACTGTGTAAACTGGTTAACTGTGTAACTGAGCAAACTGTGTAAACTTTGTAACTGTAAACTGTGTAACTGTGTAAACTGTGTAACTGTAAACAGTGGAACTGAGCAAACTGTGTAAAGTGTGTAACTGTGTAAAGTGTGTAACTGTGTAAAGTGTGTAACTGTGTACCTGTGTAAAGTGTGTAACTGTGTAAAGTGTGTAACTGTGTAAACTGTGTAGAACTGTGTAGAACTGTGCAACCTGTGTATAACTGTATAGGACTTTGAGGAACTGTGTAAACTGTGTAAAGTGTGTAACTGACTACAGTGTGTAAAGTGTGTAACTGTGCAAACTGTAAAGTGTGTAAAGTGCAACTGTGTAACTGTGTAAAGTGTGTAAACTATGTAACAGTGTAAACTGTAACCGTGTAACTGTGTAGAACTGTTTAAACTGTGTAAACTGTATAATTATATAAACTGTAACTGTGTAAACTGTGTAAACTCTGTAAACTATGTAACTGTGTAACTGTGTAAAGTGTGTAATTGTGTAGAGCTGTGTAAACTCTGTAAACTTTGTAGAACTGTGTAAACTGTGTAGAATTTCTGTCCAGGTTTTTGTTTGAAGTCCAGCTGATCATCATGAATAAGTGTGACTCCTGCTCCTGCCTTTTAGGCGTGGCTGATGTATATAACTGTAACAAGCTTTATATAATGCTACATACCGGTTTAGTTTAATCCTGTGTGTCTGTTAGCACTGACCTCCTGATCCTCTCTGTCTGTCTGTCTCTCTCTCTGTCTGTCTGTCTGTGTCTGTGAGCACTGACCTCCTGATCTCTCTGTCTGTCTGTCTCTCTCTCTGTCTGTCTGTCTGTGTCTATGAGCACTAACCTCCTGATCCTCTCTGTCTGTCTGTCTCTCTCTCTGTCTGTCTGTGCCTGTGAGCACTTATCTCCTGATCCTCTCTGTCTGTCTATCTGTCTGTCTGTCTGTCTCCTGAACCTCTCATTAACTATACGAGCTTTAGATCTTCTGACTGTGATCCAGTTTCATTCTAATGAAAATATCACTGTGTCTCATATCAAAGCTTCTATACTCCACATTCTTTCCATCAATCATATATCTCTCTCTCTCTCTCTCTCTCTCTCTCTCTCTCTCTCTCTCTCTCTCTCTCTCTCTCTCTCTCTCTCACACACACACACACACACACACACACACACACACAGAGTGAGGTCCAGATGGCAACACACACAGGACAGCAGAGCCCTGAGGCTGAGACAAGATGGCCACCTGAGTTCAGAGGGTGTCAGAGTAAAGATGGAGATCAGTCAAGCACATGTTCTCACACACACACAGACACACACACACACACACACACTTCAAATCTTTAAAATGAGATAGACAGGCCACGCCTTCACTTTTACTTGAAAATTGAAAGAATAATTGGACAATGATTTGGAATTTAAAGCTTAAACACACACACACACACACAAGGTGTGTGTGTGCTTGTGCGTGTTAGGATTTCCTGCTGGGAGAAACAACTTCTTCTAATGAGCTCTAATCAGAGTGACGGCTGTCCTCTCACTTCCATCTGTGTGTCTCACAATTTTACCCTGTCACATGTGTATGTGTTGACACACACACACGTACACACGCATACACACACACCAGTGAAAATGTGGAAATGGACCACCACTGAGCAGATATGACTTGAGTGGTGCTAATCTGCAACATTGTTGTGTTTGTGTGTGTGTGTGAGTTCTATCTCCAGAAGACAATCAGAAACTGACAGCTAAGCAGTACCTCCAGGGTTTTGGTGAAGGTCCAGCCAGTTCATTACAGACATGTTGTGGTCATGTGACCTGATGATGTGAACAGATGATTAAGCGTGGCGACGCCCACTATAGAAGTGCTAATAATAAATAAACATGAACAGTGTGCGTTAACCTGATGTGTGTAGTGCACATGGAGAAGACTCCTCCTCCTCCTAATCTCTGTGATTATACACACGTCCTTCAACTGCAAGACTGACCAGTGGAACAAAGTGCAGGGAGAGATCAACACAACAACAACAAAACAACAACATAACAACAACACCATTAACAACAACAACGACAATGGCAACACAACAACAAAAACAAAAACAGCACAACAACTGTAACGGCGTGCCGCCGGAGGTGGAAGTGGCCGGATCCATTCGCTGAGCTAGCGATGGGGGGAGAGCAGTAGACGGAGTCGGGGACAAGCAGAGAGTCAGCAACGGGGAAGCAAACAACCAAACAATATAATCCAATAGGATAAATCCAAAAGCGAAAGTAAATGTCCGGTCCGAGGTTGATAATCCAAAGCAGGGGTTGTGAGAGGTAATCCACGAGAAGAAACGAAATACAGTCCAGGTCAAACACAAAAGACAGTCCAGGGTAGCGCAATGCAATCGCTCAGTAAGTTCCACACGAAAACAATACCTCGCGATGAGCAGGAAGTGCGCAGCGGTATTTAAACCCGCTGTGAACCGGAAGTGGCTCAAAACACGGGCGAGGGTTCCCTCTCGCGGTCGGTTCTCGGACGGGTCATGACAACAACAACTCTGACACAACAATAACAATAACTCCAACGATGACAACAACAATGACAACAACAATAATACAACAACAATAACAGCACAACAACACTAACGGGTGATTTCCTGTTGAAGAGAATTTCAGTTTCCACAGTAAGTCTAATCCTCTGCTGTCCTTCAAGAAACTTCCCGTGTAACTGTATCTGTTTATTTATTTATTTATTTGTTTGTTTGTTTGTTTGTTTGTTTACATCTTCAGATTTAATAACAGTCATTATTGAAGGTACAAGCTCTGGGAAACTGTGTGTATGTGTGTGTGTGTGTGTGTGTGTGTGTGTGTGTGTGTGTGCGTGCTCTCATGAGTCAGGTACAGAAATGATGTTTCTTCTGCAGATCACCTGGAAAAGTTCTACAGACAGAGGGAGAGAGAGAGGGTGAGACACAAAGAGAAAGGGGAGAGAGAGAGAGAGAGAGAGAGAGACAAAGAGAAAGGGAGAGAGAGGGAGAATAAGCCCTGTGTCAGGATGTATCAGGGTCTGTGCTGATCACTCTTCCTGATCCCTCATCCATCTATCTGTCCATCTCCACTGGTTTGTCCCTGGATTAAGATAAACAGCTTTGGGTTTGTGTTTCCTGTTGGAGAAGATCCGAGTGCAGAGATCTGATGCGGTCTAATCACACTGATTGATGATTGCAGAGTTGCTTTGGCACTTCGCTAAACTATAACAGTAAATCCTGAGCAGATATACCGACCTCCACACGACTGGAAACACAAGAAAACAACAACAACAACAAGGACAAGGACAACAACAACAAGAAAACAACAACAAGAACAAGAAAACAACAACAAGAACAAGGACAACAAGAACAAGGACAACAACAACAAGAACAAGAAAACAAAAACAAGGACAACAACAAGAACAAGAAAACAACAACAACAACAACAACAACAACAACAACAACAAGGACAACAACAAGAAAACAACAACAAGAACAAAGACAACGACAAGAAGAACAAGAACAAGAACAAGGACAACAACAAGAACAAGGACAACAACAACAAGAACAAGGACAATAACAACAAGAACAAGGACAACAACAACAACAACAACAAGAAAACAACAACAAGAACAAGGACAACAACAACAAGAAAACAACAACAAGAACAAGGACAACAACAACAACAAGAAAACAAGAACAAAGACAACAACAAGAACAAGGACAACAACAACAAGGACAAGTACAACAAGAACAAGGACAACAAGAACAAGAAAACAACAACAAGAACAAGAACAAGGACAACAAGAACAAGGACAACAAGAACAAGAAAACAACAACAAGAACAAGGACAACAACAACAAAGACAACGACAACAACAACAAGAAGAACAACAACAACAACAAGGACAACAACAACAACAACAACAAGGACAACAACAACAACAAGGACAACAACAACAACAACAACAAGGACAACAACAACAACAACAACAAGGACAACAACAACAAGAACAAGGACAAGGACAACAAGAACAAGAAAACAACAACAAGAACAAGAAAACAACAAGAAGAACAAGGACAACAACAAGAACAAGGACAACAACAACAAGAACAACAACAAGGACAACAACAACAAGAACAAGGACAATAACAACAACAACAAGGACAACAACAACAACAACAACAAGAAAACAAGAACAAGGACAACAACAAGAACAAGGACAACAACAACAAGAACAAGGACAACAACAACAAGGACAAGTACAACAAGAACAAGGACAACAACAAGAACAAGAAAACAACAACAAGAACAAGGACAACAACAACAAGAACAAGGACAACAACAACAACAACAAGGACAACAAGAACAAGGACAACAACAAGAACAAGAAAACAACAACAAAGACAACGACAACAACAACAAGAAGAACAAGAACAACGACAACAACAAGAAAACAAGAACAAGGACAACAACAACAACAAGAAAACAAGAACAAGGACGACAACAACAACAAGAACAAGGACAACAACAACAACAACAACAACAAGGACAACAACAAGGACAACAACAACAAGAACAAGGACAACAACAACAAGGACAAGTACAACAAGAACAAGGACAACAACAACAAGAACAAGGACAAGGACAACAAGAACAAGAAAAACAACAACAAGAACAAGGACAACAACAACAAGAACAAGGACAAGGACAACAAGAACAAGAAAACAACAACAAGAACAAGGACAACAACAAGAACAAGGACAACAACAACAAGAACAAGGACAACAACAACAACAACAACAAGGACAACAACAACAAGGACAACAACAACAAGAACAAGGACAAGGACAACAACAACAAGGACAACAACAACAACAACAAGGACAACAACAA
Source organism: Hemibagrus guttatus (assembly GCA_033459395.1). NCBI lineage: Eukaryota > Metazoa > Chordata > Actinopteri > Siluriformes > Bagridae > Hemibagrus > Hemibagrus guttatus. The sequence continues at coordinate 15,887,061 of JAUCMX010000029.1, read as the reverse complement.
CAAGGACAAGGACAACAACAACAAGAACAAGGACAACAACAACAAGAACAAGGACAACAACAACAAGAACAAGGACAAGGACAACAAGAACAAGAAAACAACAACAAGAACAAGGACAACAACAAGAACAAGGACAACAACAACAAGAACAACAACAAGGACAACAACAACAAGAACAAGGACAACAACAACAAGAAAACAAGAACAAGGACAACAACAAGAACAAGGACAACAACAACAAGAACAAGGACAACAACAACAAGGACAAGTACAACAAGAACAAGAAAACAACAACAAGAACAAGGACAACAACAACAAGAACAAGGACAACAACAACAAGAACAAGGACAACAACAACAAGGACAAGTACAACAAGAACAAGGACAACGACAACAACAAGAAAACAAGAACAACGACAACAACAACAACAAGAACAAGGACAACAACAACAACAACAACAAGGACAACAACAACAACAAGGACAACAACAACAAGAACAAGGACAACAACAAGAACAAGAAAGCAACAACAAGAACAAGGACAACAAGAACAAAGACAATGACAACAACAACAACAAGAACAAGGACAACAACAACAACAAGAAAACAAGAACAAGGATGACAACAACAACAACAACAAGGACAACAACAACAACAACAACAACAACAAGGACAACAACAACAACAAGGACAACAACAACAAGAACAAGGACAACAACAACAAGGACAAGTACAACAAGAACAAGGACAACGACAACAACAAGAAAACAAGAACAAGGACAACAACAACAACAAGAACAAGGACAACAACAACAACAACAACAACAAGGACAACAACAACAACAAGGACAACAACAACAAGAACAAGGACAACAACAACAAGGACAAGGACAACAAGAACAAGGACAACAACAACAAGAACAAGGACAAGGACAACAAGAACAAGAAAACAACAACAAGAACAAGGACAACAACAAGAACAAGGACAACAACAACAACAACAAGGACAACAACAACAAGAACAAGGACAACAACAACAACAACAAGGACAAGGACAACAAGAACAAGGACAACAACAACAAGGACAATAACAACAAGAACAAAGACAACAAGAACAAGGACAAGTACAACAAGAACAAGGACAACAACAACAAGAACAAGAAAACAAAAACAAGAACAAGGACAACAACAACAACAAGGACAAGGACAACAACAACAAGGACAAGTACAACAAGAACAAGGACAACAACAACAACAACAAGGACAAGGACAACAAGAACAAGAAAACAACAACAAGAACAAGAAAACAACAACAAGAACAAGGACAACAACAACAACAAGGACAACAACAACAAGAACAAGGACAACAACAACAAGGACAACAACAACAAGAACAAGGACAACAACAACAAGGACAACAACAACAAGAACAAGGACAACAACAACAAGGACAACAACAAGAACAAGGACAAGGACAACAAGAACAAGAAAACAACAACAAGAACAAAGACAACAACAACAACAACAACAACAAGGACAAGAAAACAAGAACAAGGACAACAACAACAAGAACAAGGACAACAACAACAACAACAAGGACAACAACAACAAGAACAAGGACAACAACAACAACAACAACAAGGACAAGAAAACAACAACAATAACAAGGGCAACAACAACAAAGACAACGACAACAACAACAAGAAGAACAAGAAGAACAACAACAAGAACAAGGACAACAACAACAACAACAACAAGGACAAGAAAACAACAACAAGAACAAAGACAATGAGATGCTTCATCATGGCAATGCAGCTTCATATCTTTAACATAATTCTTCCACCAGAGGAGAGGATTCTACTCAAAGCAAACACACTGAGACAGAAATATAACCTGTGTGTGTGTGTGTGTGTGTGTGTGTGTGTGTGTGTGTGTGTGTGTGTGTGAGGATATCATGCTCCCTCTGACTCTGCATCTGATCAAAACGTCTCATATTAACACTGTGATGAGGTAAATAACACGCACAGATGGCAGGCAACTGATAGAGCCAGCTGTGTGTGTGTGTGTGTGTGTGTGTGTGTGTGTGTGTGTGTGTGTCTGTGTAGCATCCAGTTGTTAGCCAGAGAATGTGCAAACCTCTACTGTTATCAGAAGCTGGAAAATAAACAAATAAACAAAGTGATATCTGAAGAATCTGTTAATTTCTAAAACAATTAGACACTGAGGTGACAGTGAGACAGTCTGTGTGTGTGTGTGTGTGTGTGTGTGTGTGTGTGTGTGTGTGTGTGTGTGTGTGTGTACAATCACCTCATAGTCATTGTTTAAATAAACATTCTCAATCTGTTATCAATTCTCCATAAACAAGTGCACTTGCATAAACCAGAGGTCTATTTGGGATACAGCCTCCTTTCCCCTGTATAAGAGCACTACGTAGGGGATGAAATGAACCCTTCATCATCTAGTGCACTTTGTGTCCAGTCGGCTTCCTCGAGTACATCACAGAGTTATTACACCCTCTCCAGTGCACTATGAATACAGACTCCTACACCCTGTATAGTGCATTAGATTCTAAATGAGAAGCCTTACCCCCTACAGAAGTGCACTACATAGGGCGTGAACTACATCTGTGATGTGAGGAGTGTTTGAGGTTGAGCTACATACTCACTGTGTAAGTGTATAGGAGAAGTACTTTATATACCCTACATAGTGCACTACATGTTGACTGTGGAGCCATTTGTGGTGCAGCCCCCACCTTCCTTCACAGGTGCACTACACAGGGGAAGAGATCGTTAATCACAGGTAGCTCTGAAGTGCACTAGGTGCAGACGGCGTGTAGCGCAGTGCTAACAGTAACACTAAATCAGAGGGAATAGTCTCCGAGTCTCGTCACACTGATGTATTGTCTCCGCCGAGGACCTTCTGAAGCTCCTCCTGCTGAAATAAACACAAAGATGGAAAAAAAGGAAAGCGAGAGATGCAGGAGGGCTGGATGTGGAGTAGTTATGAGTTCTGATAATAATGTTGATGTTGCTGAGGAATAAACTGGAATAAAAAAGCGTTAGAAGGTCAACAGCGTGCCCCCGAGCTGTTTTAAATTCGTTTTTGATTCAGATTTTCATTTCTGCTCCACGTTTGAGACAAATCGCCGGATCCCTAAGAGGACGGGGCCGCTCTCTCCCTGCACTCTGCCGCAGTAATTTCTCATTTCTAATCCATTTTTTCTCTCAGAAGCGAACGGGGCAAAATGGATCATATGACTGGAATAATAAAATAAACAACACGTCTCTGAAGTCGGACGTGAACATGAGGCAGGGAAACGTGGCGCTCTGTCTTCCGAGTGCAAATTCCAATTTTCTTCGAACAGATATCTGAAAATATGTAAACGTTTCATTTCACCCACTGGAGAAGATTCCAGTGCTCACTAAACCAACCTCTACATCACCCGGGGAGGAGCCGGACTGAGGGCGGAGCCGGACTGAGGGCAGAGTGAGACTGAGCTGGACTGAAGGCAGAGCCGGACTGAGGGTGGAGTGAGGCTGAGGGCGGAGCTGTCCAGGGCAGAGCCGGACTGAGGGTGGAGCCGGACTGAGGGTGGAGCCGGACTGAGGGCTTGTCTGAGGTCACATTATAAAAGGGTGGGGTTTGTGATAATTCATACAGG
>JAUCMX010000029.1:15870901-15873401 GCA_033459395.1 Hemibagrus guttatus | reverse complement strand
ATGAGGAAGTCAGGAGTAGCAGAGAAGTATGTCAGAGTGGTGCAGGACATGTATGAGAGGAGCAGGACAGTGGTGAGGTGTGCTGTAGGTCAGACAGAGGAGTTCAAAGTGGAGGTGGGACTGCATCAGGGATCGGCTCTGAGCCCCTTCCTGTTTGCTATAGTGATGGACCAGTTGTCAGAGGAGGTCAGACAGGAGTCTCCTTGGACAATGATGTTTGCAGATGACATTGTGATCTGTAGTGAGAGCAGGGAGCAGGTGGAGGAAAACCTGGAGAGGTGGAGGTTTGCGCTGGAGAGAAGAGGAATGAAGGTCAGTCGTAGTAAGACTGAGTACATGTGTGTGAATGAAAGGGAGGGAAGTGGAACAGTAAGGTTACAGGGTGAAGAGGTGAAGAAGGTACAGGAGTTTAAGTACTTGGGGTCAACAGTCCAGAGTAATGGAGAGTGTGGGAAAGAGGTAAAGAAGCGAGTGCAGGCAGGTTGGAATGGGTGGAGAAAGGTGTGGGGAGTTCTGTGTGATAGGAAAATATCAGCGAGAATCAAGGGGAAGGTGTACAGGACAGTGGTGAGAGCGGCCATGCTGTATGGTTTAGAGACAGTGTCACTGAGGAAGAGACAGGAGTCAGAGCTAGAGGTAGCAGAGCTGAAGATGTTGAGGTTCTCTTTGGGAGTGACAAGATTGGACAGGATTAGGAACGAGTACATCAGAGGGACAGCTCATGTTGGACGTTTGGGGGACAAAGTTAGGGAGACCAGATTAAGATGGTTTGGACATGTTCAGAGGAGGGAGAGTGAGTATATTGGTAGGAGAATGTTGGACATGGAGCTGCCAGGCAGGAGGCAAAGAGGAAGGCCAAAGAGGAGGTATATGGATGGAATTAATGAGGATATGAAGCTAGTGGGTGCAAGTGTTGAGGATGCAGAAGATAGGGATAGGTGGAGAGAGATGATTCGCTGTGGAGACCCCTGAAGGGAAAAGCCAAAAGAAGAAGAAGAAGATATTTTTGTAACACATCTGTTCACATCTGTTCTAGTCATGTTTAGTGTTTCTTTTATTCATCATCCTTCTTCTTCACACACACACACACACACACACACACACACAGTCATCACACACATCTCCCACACTCATCACACACTCCTCCCATACTCATCACACACTCATCACACACTCCTCCCCCGTATCTCTCTCTCTTTCTCTCAGTTCTAATGATGTGAGCAATTAGAGCTCAGAGCAACTAATCATTATCTTCTAAGGAACTGCCTGAGACTCACTGATACATTATTGAATTCAGAGAGAGAAAGAGAGAGAGACAAACAGAGAGATAGAAAGAGAGACAGAAAGAGAGAGAGAAAGAGAGACAGACAATAAGATTAGAAGAACGTAAGAGAGTTAAACATCAGCTCATTCAAGTTTCCTGTCTAAGAGTAAAGAGCAGAAAAAACAGACAGAAAACAGAGACACTACACACTTGGCAGGTCGGTGTCTCAGGTGCCTCACGTCTCTCAGGTGCCTCAATGCTATAAAACTCAGTGGATGAAAGGAAGAGGAGGAACTCAGGTGTCACTTCATTAGGACAGAGAGACAGCTCTCTCTAGGATGGATGGATAGATGGACAGAATGACAGAGTAAGAGAACTCTCTTCATCCTTCTTCTTTGTACTCTGATGTTTGGAAGCGACTGCCTCCTGTTTATTAATCCCTTTATTTTCTCTTTTGTCTCCCACATGAATGCTGACTCACTTCAAACTGAATCACTTTTAATACTCAGCTGAAGTGATTTATATGTCTCTGTATTTATATTAACATCAGCAGTGTGTAGAGCTGGTAGAACATTCAGAGGAGCACATTCAGAGAAGATTCAGAGGAGAGCATTCAGAGGAGAAGATTCAGAGGAGAGCATTCAGAGGAGAAGATTCAGAGGAGAAGATTCAGAGGAGAAGATTCAGAGGAGATGATTCAGGAGAGAAGATTCAGAGGAGCACATTCAGAGGAGATGATTCAAAGGAGAAGATTTAGAGAAGAACTAGCAGAGGAGCACATTCAGAGCTGAACATTCCAAAGAGGAACATTTAGAGGAGAACACACATGCAGAGGAGCACATTCAGAGGAGAAGATTCAGAGGAGAGCATTCAAAGGAGAAGATTCAGAGGAGATGATTCAGAGAAACACATTCAGAGGAGAGCATTCAAAGGAGAGCATTCAAAGGAGAGCATTCAGAGGAGACGTTTCAGAGGAGAAGTTTCAGAGAAACACATTCAGAGGAGAGCATTCAGAGGAGAGCATTCCGAAGAGGAACATTCAGAGGAGAACATTCCGAAGAACATTCTCTCCACCTCACTCTCCAACTGACTCACACTGACTCTCCACCTGACTCACACCCTGTCTCTCCACCTGACTCACACCCTGTCTCACCACCTCACTCTCCACCTGACTCACACCCTGACTCTCCACTTGACTCACACCCTGACTCTCCACCTGTCTCACACCCTGACTCT
>JAUCMX010000029.1:15858401-15860901 GCA_033459395.1 Hemibagrus guttatus | reverse complement strand
TCTTTAGAATTGCGTATAAAGACAGTATGTCTAACTATAGACAGGCTCTAAAAGCTGCTAGGGCTGAGCATTTGAGCAAACTTATAGAAATAAACCAAAACAATCCCAGATTCTTATTTAGTACAGTGGCTAGACTGACAAAACCTCAGATATCTGAAGAGAATACTCCATCACAGTTTAGTAGTGAGGACTTTATGAACTTTTTCACCGACAAAATCGATAGTATCAGGAACAAAATAATGGATGTTCAACCTTTGACAGCATCCGGTGATCTAGTCCAACCTAAAGCTCCACATTCAAAGCTACAATGCTTTACAGGTATAGGGAAGGAAGAGCTGTATAAACTTATCACCACGACTAATTCAACAACATGTTTGTTAGATCCAATTCCAACTAGATTACTGAAAGAAGTGATACACACAGCTGGAGAGCCTCTCCTCAACATTATTAATTCCTCCTTATGTTTAGGTCACGTCCCTAAACCTCTCAAGCTAGCAGTTATTAAGCTTCTTCTTAAGAAACCTAAACTAGACCCCTAATGACTTATTAAATTACAGACCGATTTCAAACCTTCCCTTTATATCTAAAATATTAGAAAAGGTTGTGTCTACTCAATTATGCTCCTTCTTACAGGAAAACAATATCCTTGAAGAATTTCAGTCAGGTTTCAGGCCCCATCATAGCACAGAAACTGCACTAGTTAAGATCACAAATGACTTGTTTTTAGCTTCGGACCAAGGCTGCATCTCAATATTAGTCTTACTTGATCTTAGTGCTGCATTCGACACTATAGATCATAACATTCTTGTAGACCGCTTACAAAATCACATAGGTATTCAGGGACAGGCGTTAAAATGGTTCAGATCCTACCTGTCTGATCGATACCATTTTGTAGATTTAAATGGAGAAATGTCCAGTGTAATGCCAGTGAAATATGGGGTCCCACAAGGTTCAGTTTTAGGACCTCTGCTTTTCTCAATATACATGCTTCCCTTAGGCAACATCATTAGAAGGCATGGGATTAGTTTCCATTGTTACGCTGACGATACACAGTTATATATCTCATCAAAACCAGATGAAATATCTAAACTGTCTAGATTAACAGAGTGCGTTAAAGATATTAAAGACTGGATGACTGATAATTTTCTATTACTAAATCCTGATAAGACGGAGATATTACTGATTGGTCCAAAAACCAGTACACAGAAGCTCTCACAATTCAACCTGTACTTAGAAGGATGTTCTATTACTACTAGCTCTACAGTGAAAGACCCGGGTGTAATATTAGACAGCAGTTTGTCCTTTAAAAAACATATTTCCGATATTACAAAAATAGCCTTCTTCCACCTCAGAAATATCGCCAAGCTTAGGAACATTTTATCTGTATCTGATGCTGAAAAGCTAGTTCACGCGTTCATGACCTCCAGACTGGACTATTGTAATGCGTTATTTGGTGGTTGTCCTGCATCTTCAATAAACAAGCTACAGTTGGTCCAGAATGCTGCCGCCAGAGTCCTTACCAGGTCAAGAAAGTATGACCATATAACCCCAATATTATCATCCCTGCACTGGCTACCTGTTAAATTTAGAGTTGATTATAAACTAGCTCTACTTACATACAAGACTCTAAATGGTTCAGCTCCCACGTATCTAGCCAGTCTTCTAACACGTTACAATTCATCACGCTCCCTAAGATCTCGAAACTCCGGACTTCCGGTAGTTCCCAGAATATCAAAGTCTACAAAAGGGGGTAGAGCTTTTTCGTATTTAGCTCCTAAACTTTGGAACAGTCTTCCTGACAGTGTTCGGGGCTCAGACACAGTCTCCCAGTTCAAACGTAGACTAAAGTCATATCTCTTTAGCCAGGCATACACGTAATACATCCCATAACTTTGTGCTCCAATACGTCCGATTAGATGCACATCATCATCTAGTGCCTCCTAATATCATGAATAGCAGCTACGCTAATCCCTTTCCATTTGTTTCCCTTCTTCTACCCATCCCCGAGTCACACAGAGATTGTGTCAGCTCCGGGGGCCTCCAGAGATGGACCGGCTCCAGCCGGGTTCTGCTTTCTGAGGACTGGAGTATTCAAAGCAGCATTGCCAACACTATGTGGACATTTTACACACAACATTCTACACATGCTGTATCTGCATCACACAACTAATGCAGAAAGGACATTGTTCATATCACACTCTCCGTGTGTCACCCAGATGAGGATGGGTTCCCTTTTGAGTCTGGTTCCTCTCAAGGTTTCTTCCTAATACCATCTAAGGGAGTTTTTCCTTGCCACAGTCGCCTGAGTCACCTCAGGCTCGCTCACTAGGGAAAATTCTGTCTAACATCTAGGACTGTTTGTTTGTATGTTTATTGTTTTTTTTTTGTTCTGTAAAGCTGCTTTGAGACAACGCTCTTTGTTAAAAGCGCTATACAAATAAAATTGAATTGAATTGAAAATTGAATGTATGTATGTATGTATGTATGTGTGTGTGTGTAT
>JAUCMX010000029.1:15838401-15848401 GCA_033459395.1 Hemibagrus guttatus | reverse complement strand
ACAGTCCACTACAGTCATTACAGTCCACTACAGTCCACTACAGTCATTACAGTCCACTACAGTTCATTACAGTCCATTACAGTCACTACGTCTTACAGTCATACAGTCCACTACAGTCACTACATCACTACAGTCCACTACAGTCACTACAGTCCACTACAGTTCACTACAGTCCACTCAGTCCATTACAGTCTACTACAGTCATTACAGTCCACTTACAGTCCACTACATCTACACATCATCATCCACTACAGTCCATTACAGTCCACTACAGTCCACTACAGTTCATTACAGTCCACTACAGTCCACTACAGTCATTACAGTCCACTACAGTTCATTACAGTTCATTACAGTCCACTACAGTTCATTACAGTCCACTACAGTCCACTACAGTCACTACAGTCCATTACAGTCCACTACAGTCCACTACAGTTCATTAGTCCACTACAGTCCATTACAGTTCATTACAGTCCACTACAGTCTACTACAGTTCATTACAGTCCACTACAGTTCACTACAGTCCACTACAGTCCACTACAGTTCACTACAGTCCACTACAGTTCACTACAGTCCACTACAGTCCATTACAGTCTACTACAGATCATTACAGTCCACTACGGTCCACTACAGTCCACTACACTTCACTACAGTCCACTACACTTCACTACAGTCCACTACAGTCCACTACAGTCCGCTACAGTACATTACAGTCCACTGCAGTCCACTACAGTCGACTACAGTTCATTACAGTCCACTATAGTTTACTACAGTCCACTACAGTTCATTACAGTCCACTACAGTCCACTACAGCTATTACAGTCCACTACAGTCCATTACAGTCCACTACAGTTCATTAGTCTACTACAGTCTTTACAGTTCATTACAGTCCACTACAGTCCATTACAGTTCTACAGTTCATTACAGTCCACTACAGTCCACTACAGTCCACTACAGTTCATTAGTCTACTACAGTCCTTTACAGTCCACTGCAGTCCACTACAGTCCATTACAGTCCATTACAGTCCACTACAGTTCATTACAGTTCATTACAGTCCACTACAGTCCACTACAGTCCATTACAGTTCATTACAGTCCATTACAGTCCATTACAGTCTACTACAGTCCATTAGTCCACTACAGTCCACTACAGTCCATTACAGTCCATTACAGTCCACTACAGTCCATTACAGTTCATTACAGTCCATTACAGTCCATTACAGTCTACTACAGTCCATTACAGTCCACTACAGTCCACTACAGTCCATTACAGTCCATTACAGTCCACTACAGTTCATTACAGTTCATTACAGTCCACTACAGTCCACTACAGTCCATTACAGTTCATTACAGTCCATTACAGTCCATTACAGTCTACTACAGTTCATTACAGTCCACTACAGTTCATTACAGTCCACTACAGTCCACTACAGTCCATTACAGTCCATTACAGTCCACTACAGTTCATTACAGTTCATTACAGTCCACTACAGTCCATTACAGTCCACCACAGTTCATTACAGTCCATTACAGTCCACTACAGTCCATTACAGTCTACTACAGTTCATTACAGTCCACTACAGTCCATTACAGTCCACTACAGTTCACTACAGTTCATTACAGTCTACTACAGTCCACTACAGTCCATTACAGTCCACTACAGTTCATTACAGTCCACTACAGTTCATTAGTCTACTACAGTCCATTACAGTCCACTACAGTTCATTACAGTTCATTACAGTCCACTACAGTCCACTACAGTCCACTACAGTCTACTACAGTTCACTACAGTACACTACAGTTCATTACAGTCCACTACAGTTCATTACAGTCCAGTACAGTCCACTACAGTTCATTACAGTCCACTACAGTTCATTACAGTCCATTACAGTCCAGTCCACTACAGTTCATTACAGTCTACTACAATCCACTACAGCTCATTACAGTCCACTACAGTCCATTACAGTCCACTACAGTTCATTAGTCTACTACAGTCCATTACAGTTCATTACAGTCCACTACAGTCCATTACAGTCCACCACAGTTCATTACAGTTCATTACAGTCCATTACAGTCCACTACAGTTCATTACAGTCCACTACAGTCCATTACAGTCCACTACAGTCCACTACAGTCCATTACAGTTCATTACAGTCCACTACAGTTATTACAGTTCAGTCCAGTCCACTACAGTTCATTACAGTCCACTACAGTCCACTACAGTCCACTACAGTTCATTACAGTCCACTACAGTTCATTACAGTTATTACAGTCATTACAGTCCACTACAGTTCATTACAGACCACTACAGTTCATTACAGTCCATTTCAGTCCACTACAGTTCATTACAGTCCACTACAGTTCATTACAGTCCAACACAGTCCACTACAGTTCATTACAGTCCACTACAGTCCACTACAGTCATTACAGTCCACTACAGTCCATTACAGTCCACTACAGTTCATTAGTCTACTACAGTCCATTACAGTCCACTACAGTTCATTACAGTCCACTGCAGTCCACTACAGTCCATTACAGTCCATTACAGTCCACTACAGTTCATTACAGTCCACTACAGTCCACTACAGTTCATTACAGTTCATTACAGTCCACTACATTTAATTCATTACAGTCCACACACATTACAGACTAATTCATTACATTTACACCACTGCATCCACACAGTCCACTACGTTCATACAGCCACTACAGTTTATACAGCCATTACAGTCTACACAGATCATTACATCCACTACAGTCTATACGACTCAGTCCACTACAGTTCTTCTCACTAAGTCCACTACGTCCACTACAGTTCATTAATTCACTCAGTAACACCATAAGTCTCTCTCTTCTCCACTCTCACTCTGTCTCTCAGTTCTTCAGTCCACTCACTTCACTCAGTACTCACTTCACTCTCCACTCTCCACTCAGTTCACTCAGTTCATTCAGTCCACTCTCCATTACAGTCCACACAGTCCATCAGTCCTACGTTATTACAGTCACTACAGTCCCTGCAGTCCACTACAGTTTTACAGTCCACTACAGCCATTACAGTCCACTCAGTTCATTACAGTCCACTACGCCATACACCACACAGCATACGTCCACACATTCATACAGTCCACACAGCATACAGTCCAATACATTCATATGTTCATACAGCCACACAGCCACACACACACCTCATACAGTCCACACACTCACTACAGCCACTACACTTCACTACAGTCCACTACAGTCCACTACAGTACATTACAGTCCACTGCAGGGCCACTACAGCGACCAGTTCATTACAGTCACTATAGTTTATTAAGTCCACTAATTCATTACAGTACTACGTCCACTACACTCTTACATCAACTACAGTCATTACAGTCCCCAGTTCTTCAGTCCCTACAGTCCTTACAGTCCACCACGTTCATTACAGTTCATTACATCACTACAGTCCACTACAGTCACTACAGTTCATTAGTCACTCAGTCCTTTACAGCCCTGAGTCCACTACGCCTCAGCTACACAGTCCACTACAGTCCACTACAGTCCATTACAGTCCATTACAGTCATTACAGTCCACCACAGTTCATTACAGTTCATTACAGTCCATTACAGTCCACCACAGTTCATTACAGTTCATTACAGTCCACTACAGTCCATTACAGTTCATTACAGTTCATTACAGTCCATTACAGTCTACTACAGTTCATTACAGTCCACTACAGTTCATTACAGTCCACTACAGTCCACTACAGTCCATTACAGTCCATTACAGTCCACTACAGTTCATTACAGTTCATTACAGTCCACTACAGTCCACCACAGTTCATTACAGTCCATTACAGTCCACTACAGTCCATTACAGTCTACTACAGTTCATTACAGTCCACTACAGTCCACTACAGTCCACTACAGTTCACTACAGTTCATTACAGTCTACTACAGTCCACTACAGTCCATTACAGTCCACTACAGTTCATTACAGTCCACTACAGTCCACTACAGTCCATTACAGTCCACTACAGTTCATTACAGTACATTACAGTCCACTACAGTCTACTACAGTTCACTACAGTCCACTACAGTTCATTACAGTCCACTACAGTTCATTACAGTCCAGTACAGTCCACTACAGTTCATTACCGTCCACTACAGTTCATTACAGTCCATTACAGTCCAGTCCACTACAGTTCATTACAGTCTACTACAGTCCTCTACAGCTCATTACAGTCCACTACAGTCCATTACAGTCCACTACAGTTCATTAGTCTACTACAGTCCATTACAGTTCATTACAGTCCACTACAGTCCATTACAGTCTACTACAGATCATTACAGTCCACTACAGTCCACTACTGTCTACTACAGTTCATTACAGTCCACTACACTTCACTACAGTCCACTACACTTCACTACAGTCCACTACAGTCCACTACAGTCCATTACAGTCCACTACAGTTCATTCGTCTACTACAGTCCTTTACAGTTCATTACAGTCCACTACAGTCCATTACAGTCCACCACAGTTCATTACAGTCCATTACAGTCCATTACAGTCCACTACAGTTCATTACAGTCCACTGCAGTCCACTACAGTTCATTACAGTCCACTACAGTCCATTACAGTCCACTACAGTCCATTACAGTCCACTACAGTCCACTACAGTCCATTACAGTCCACTACAGTTCATTACAGTCCATTACAGTCCACTACAGTCCATTACAGTCCACTACAGTTCATTACAGTTCATTACAGTCCACTACAGTCCACTACAGTCTACTACAGTTCATTACAGTCCACTACAGTTCACTACAGTCCACTACAGTCCACTACAGTTCATTACAGTCCACTACAGTTTATTACAGTCCATTACAGTCTACTACAGATCATTACAGTCCACTACAGTCCACTACAGTCTACTACAATTCACTACAGTCCACTACAGTTCACTACAGTCCACTACAGTCCACTACAGTTCACTACAGTCCACTACAGTCCATTACAGTCTACTACAGATCATTACAGTCCACTACAGTCCACTACAGTCTACTACAGTTCATTACAGTCCACTACACTTCACTACAGTCCACTACAGTCCACTACAGTACATTACAGTCCACTGCAGTCCACTACAGTCGACTACAGTTCATTACAGTCCACTACAGTTTATTACAGTCCACTACAGTTCATTACAGTCCACTACAGTCCACTACAGCTCATTACAGTCCACTACAGTCCATTACAGTCCACTACAGTTCATTAGTCTACTACAGTCCTTTACAGTTCATTACAGTCCACTACAGTCCATTACAGTCCACCACAGTTCATTACAGTCCATTACAGTCCATTACAGTCCACTACAGTCCATTACAGTCCACCACAGTTCATTACAGTTCATTACAGTCCATTACAGTCCACTACAGTCCATTACAGTCCACTACAGTTCATTACAGTCCACTACAGTCCATTACAGTCCACTACAGTTCATTATAGTTCATTACAGTCCACTACAGTCCACTACTGTCTACTACAGTTCATTACAGTCCACTACAGTTCACTACAGTCCACTACAGTCCACTACAGTTCATTACAGTCCACTACAGTTTATTACAGTCCATTACAGTCTACTACAGATCATTACAGTCCACTACAGTCCACTACAGTCTACTACAGTTCACTACAGTCCACTACAGTCCACTACAGTCCACTACAGTCCACTACAGTCCATTACAGTCTACTACAGATCATTACAGTCCACTACAGTCCACTACAGTCTACTACAGTTCATTACAGTCCACTACACTTCACTACAGTCCACTACAGTTCACTACAGTCCACTACAGTCCACTACAGTACATTACAGTCCACTGCAGTCCACTACAGTCGACTACAGTTCATTACAGTCCACTACAGTTTATTACAGTCCACTACAGTTCATTACAGTCCACTACAGTCCACTACAGCTCATTACAGTCCACTACAGTCCATTACAGTCCACTACAGTTCATTAGTCTACTACAGTCCTTTACAGTTCATTACAGTCCACTACAGTCCATTACAGTCCACCACAGTTCATTACAGTCCATTACAGTCCATTACAGTCCATTACAGTCCACTACAGTCTACTACAGTTCATTACAGTTCATTACAGTCCACTACAGTCCACTACAGTCCATTACAGTCCACTACAGTTCATTACAGTCCACTACAGTTCCATTACAGTCCACTACAGTTTTTATTATCAGTCCACTACAGTCCACTACAGTCCATTACAGTCCACTACAGTCCATTACAGTCCACTACAGTCCATTACAGTCCACTACAGTCCACTACAGTCCATTACAGTCCACTACAGTTCATTACAGTCCATTACAGTCCACTTTCAGTCCACTTTCAGTCCACTACAGTTTTACTTTCAGTTCATTACAGTCCACTACAGTCCACTACAGTCTACTACAGTTCATTACAGTCCACTACAGTTCACTACAGTCCACTACAGTCCACTACAGTTCATTACAGTCCACTACAGTTCACTGCAGTCCACTTTCAGTTACTACAGTCCCCTTTCAGTCCACTACAGTCCACTTTCAGTCCACTACAATCCACTACAGTCCACTACAGTTCACTTTCAGTCCACTACAGTCCACTACAGTTCACTACAGTCCACTACAGTCCACTTTCAGTCTACTACAGTCCCTTACAGTCCACTACAGTTCAGTCTACTACAGTCCATTACAGTCCACTTTCAGTCCACTACAGTCCACTTTCAGTCCACTACAGTACATTACAGTCCACTACAGTCCACTACAGTCGACTACAGTTCATTACAGTCCACTACAGTTCACTTTCAGTCCCCACTAAAAGTTCATTACAGTCCACTACAGTCCACTACAGTCCCTTACAGTCCACTACAGTCCATTACAGTCCACTACAGTTCATTAAATCTACTACAGTCCTTTACAGTTCATTACAGTCCACTACAGTCCATTACAGTCCACCACAGTTCATTACAGTTCATTACAGTCCATTACAGTCCACTACAGTCCATTACAGTCCCACTACAGTCCATTACAGTCCACTACAGTCCACTTTCAGTCCACTTTAAGT
Source organism: Hemibagrus guttatus (assembly GCA_033459395.1). Taxonomy (NCBI): domain Eukaryota; kingdom Metazoa; phylum Chordata; class Actinopteri; order Siluriformes; family Bagridae; genus Hemibagrus; species Hemibagrus guttatus. The sequence continues at coordinate 15,841,299 of JAUCMX010000029.1, read as the reverse complement.
CCACTACAGTCCACTACAGTTACTACAGTCCACTACAGTCCACTTTCAGTCCACTACAGTCCACTACAGTCCACTACAGTTCATTACAGTTCACTACAGTCCACTTTCAGTCCATTACAGTCTACTACAGATCATTACAGTCCACTACAGTCCACTACAGTCTACTACAGTTCATTACAGTCCACTTTCAGTCCACTACAGTCCACTACAGTCCACTACACTTCACTACAGTCCACTACAGTTCACTACAGTCCACCACAGTCCACTACAGACATTACAGTCCACTACAGTCCACTACAGTCGACTACAGTTCATTACAGTCCACTACAGTCCACTACAGTTTCATTACAGTCCACTACAGTTTATTACAGTCCACTACAGTCCATTACAGTCCACTACAGTCCACTACAGTTCATTACAGTCCACTACAGTTCATTACAGTCCACTACAGTCCACTACAGTTCATTACAGTCCACTACAGTTCATTACAGTCCACTTTCAGTCCATTACCCGTCCACTACAGTCCACTACAGTCCACTACAGCCATTACAGTCCACTATTAATGCATTTTCAAAGTCCACACAAAATATACAATTTTACATTTCCCACCTACATCCAACACCACCCCCCCCCCCCCACACCCCGCCACCCCACCCCCCCCACACCCCGCCACCCCACACCACCCCTTTTTGAGTACGACTCAGTCCTACCCACAGTTTTTATTAAAAAGACCACTACCCCTTCCTCAGTCCATTCACTCCAAAACCAGTCTCTTCTCCACTCTCTCTTCTCCTCTCTCTCTCCACTCAGTTTCTTCAGTCCTCTCTCTCTCAGCTCTGTTGTCAGTCCACTCTCCTCTCTCTCTCGGGGGGTTTGTGTGTGTCAACTCTCCATTTATTAATAAAAACAGGAAGTGCATCAATCCTACGTATTTTAAACAGATTCACGTGATTTTTCCCGAAGCTCGTGGCGTTACGGAAGTTTTGCTGAGCTTCACGTGGAGCGCATTAAAGCTCCATCACCGGCTCCGTCTCAATAACACGCACGCACGCACGCACACACACACACACACGCACACGCGCGCACACACACACACATATGCGCACACACGCACACGCGCGCGCACACACACACATATGCGCACACATGCGCACACACGCACACACACACACACACACACAGACACACACACGCACGCACATGCACACAAAGAGAGCTGCAGTTCAGCTTCATCACTCAGAGGGAGGAAGGGGTTGAGGATGAGATTAGATCCGGACCACAGCGGGGGTCAGAGGTCACCTCACAGAGACCGGTTTAAACTGGTGAAAGCAGATGATTTTAAAGTGTGATTATTTTGATCTAATTCATTCATCTGGATTGTAGTGACGTCTGATCTCTACACTCTCACATCACCTGCAGTTTTTAACACTTTCTCCCCGTGCCTCGGGGGTTTCCTCCGGTTTCCTCCCCCGGTCCAAAGACGTGCATTGTAGATTGATTGGCATCTCTAAATTGTCCGTAGTGTGTGATTGCGTGAGTGAATGAGAGAGTGTGTGTGTGTGTGTGTCCTGTGATGGGTTGGCACTCCGTCCAGGGTGTATCCTGCCCTGATGCCCAATGACGCCTGAGATAGGCACAGGCTCCCCGTGACCCGAGAATAGATCGGATAAGCGGTACACAATGAATGAACGAATTTATTTTTCTTGTAATCTGAAGCAGTCTCTGGCAAAAGAATTTCCTTCGGGATTAATAAAGTTCTATTTTATCTTCCCTTCTTTTCTCTCATCTCATCTTGTCTCATCTTGTCTTATGTCTGATAAAGGTGTTAGAGATCACTGAAGGTTAAAGCATTCAAGTTACAAACACAATAAAGCTCATGTCTGGGTTTAGTTCCTTAATCTGGATTATTTTATTAGTGTTTTCATGACTGCTGAGAGTTTTTACAAGAATTCAGATCCAGACTCATGATGATGTCAGTTGTGCAGGTGGAGAAGATCCTTGTCCCCTGATGGGGCAGATTGATGGGTCTTCTTCACCCTGGTGTAGATGTTACAGGACCATGACAGATCCTCCGTGAACTGAACTCCTGGTTAGCAGAAGATCTGTCCGAGAGCCTAGACGTCATGACCACTTTCTCTGGCTTGTTTTCTAGAACCTTCTTTTACTGTTTTTGCCAGAAAATAGTTTTTAAGCCCCACCCCTAAAGCTGCAGGAGCTCTGATGTCATCATCAGGGTTAGAGAAGAATAACTATTTTGTGTTTATTACATCACACGCCATTTCTAACATGGTTTAATAAAATAAGTAATATATTATTAACTGAAGTGAATGGTAGAGGCGAGAGATTCAGATAAAAATTCTGTTCTGGTGTTTAAAGGTAAGATCTGGGTCTCATGTACACCTCTGTTCTCGTGAAGAACTGCACACAGGACCGTCTCTCCCCCCGTTTCAGGTGAGTTGGTACGAGCCAACAAATCAATCAACGTCTGATTGAAATAAATAATCAGCTGTGGAAAATATCATTCATTGTGTACCGCTTATCCGAACTATTCTCGGGTCACGGGGAGACTGTGCCTATCTCAGGCGTCATTGGGCATCAAGGCAGGATACAACCTGGACGGAGTGTCAACCCATCACAGGGCACACACACACACACACACACTCACACACTACGGACAATTTAGAGATGCCGAAGATTACATTTCAATCAACCTACAATGCATGTCTTTGGACTGGGGGAGGAAACCGGAGTACCCGGAGGAAACCCCCGAGGAGAACATGCAAACTCCACACACACATATATAGCGGAGGCGGGAATCGAACCCCCAACCCTGGAGGTGTGAGGCAAACGTGTTAACCACTAAGCCACCGTGCCCCCCTTGGGAAATATCAACAAAGC
>JAUCMX010000029.1:15825901-15833401 GCA_033459395.1 Hemibagrus guttatus | reverse complement strand
ATCAAGCTCACGCTGACTTCTGGCTTGTTGTCGTTAATGTCCTTTACCTTGATCGTGATCTTGCAGTGTGCTGGCATTGAGTTCGGCCCTGAGTCCTGTGCCTGGACGTCTACGTCATATGAATCGTCTGTCTCAAAGTCTACCTTCCTGAGAAGAGTCAGGTGACCGGTGTCTGGGTCGATGCGAAATGTTTCTACAACTTTCGGAGAGACGTGGCTGCTGAAGGAGTAGACGATCTTGGCATTTGTGCCTTCGTCTGCGTCTGTAGCATTCAGGTCCACCAGCAACACGCCCGGTGCCGCATCCTCCGGGAGTTCGATGGTATATGATGGCTCCGCGAAGATCGGGTTGTTGTCATTGGAATCGGCGACTGTGATCTTCAGAAGCGTGGTTCCAGTTCTGGGAGGTGATCCACGATCTGATGCTGTAAGTCGTAGCTCGTAGCTGGAGCGTGTCTCCCGATCGAGTTCCTTTAGCACCACTAGCTCAGCGTACTTGGCGCCATTAGTTCCAGTAAGGACGTCGATCCCAAAGGTGTCGGACGCGCTCAAGGTGTATGTGCTCAGAGCGTTCTCGCCGACATCCGGGTCCGCCGCACTGTCCAGAGGGACACGTGTCCCCACGGCGGCCGTTTCCGAGATCTCCAGAGGGATGACCGCACGTGGGAAGCGCGGCGCATGGTCATTCACGTCCAGTATCTCCACCTGCACGTGGAAGAGCTGCAGGTGCTCAGTGGGCAGGGTCAGCACATCAAACTCCACCGAGCAGTTCGGGTTCCGGTCGCACAACTTTTCACGATCCAGTCGGCCTCTTACACTGATCTCGCCGTCACGCTCACGTACCAATAAGGCGCTGGCACCGCCACGCTGCACGGCCCGGAAACGTATGGGCACCGAGCTGGGCAGGTGAGACAGCACATCACGGGCATCCTCCTTCAGTGAGCCGATCACAGTACCTGCCTCCTGCTCCTCATGCACACGGTACCTCAGCGTCCGTCCCATCACATGACCAAACCCAGACACCAGGAGAGTGAACAGCACAAAGCACGCGCCACGCATTGTTCCTCTTCTCCTAGTAAAATTCCACATGCACGCGCGATCACTTTTAATCCGAACTCTTCTTTCTTCCTCTTTATTCTTCCTTTTTTTTTTTTTTATTCAGAGATAAAGACGCGTCTGACTGCCCGCGCGCGCGTATGTGTGTGTGTCTGTGTCTGTGTGATCCTCTATCGCTCCCAAAACATCACACACACACTTTCACGCGGAAACACACCCCGGAACAGTCCAAACCGGCAGACGGGTAGGGGCGCAGCGCGTGCAGAGAGATAAATTCTCTAAAATAAAGAGAAAGAAAGAAAAGAGACGTCTCGCCGGAGAGAAATCTGTTGCGCGCGCACGGCGTCCAGACGAGTGAAAGCGCGCGCTCCAGACGGACTAGATCACCACACTAAATAAATAAATAAATAAATAAATAAATAAATAAATATGTTATTAAAAGAAAAAAGCGCGATGGCTTTAAGCAATTAAGGCTGCGATCAGAATAAAGGCCGAAACAGCGCGTACCTCTGTGTCTGTCTGTCTGTCTGCTGTCTGTCTGCTGTCTGTCTGCTGTCTGTCTGCTGTCTGTCTGTCTGTCTGACCAGCGCGGCTGAAAATTCTCCCCAAACTGAAGAGCTGCCCCTTGTGTGTCTGCTAAAGAAACAGAGGGGGAGAAAAGGGGGGTAAACTCCGCCCTGTGGGGGTCTCTCTCTCTCTCTCTCTCTCTCTCTCTCTCTCTCTCTCTCTCTCTCTCTCGCTCCCCCCCCTCTCTCTCCGCCTCTCTCTCTCCCTCTCTCTCTCTCTCTCTCTCTCTCTCTCTCTCTCTCTCTCTCTCCAGATCTTTTCATTATTGTCCTCATTAATTATTCATTCAAATTGAAATGTTCTTTGACGGCTGGCCATAAAAAATCTCATGCACGCGCACGGTCATGCCGTCACTCTGTTCTACAGAAATGTTAAGACGTGCTGTTAATTCTACTCTTCGTCTGTTAATTCTACTCTTCGTCTGTTAATTCTACTCTTCGTCTGTTAATTCTACTCTTCGTCTGTTAATTCTACTCTTCGTCTGTTAATTCTACACTTCGTCTGTTAATTCTACTCTTCGTCTGTTAATTCTACTCTTCGTCTGTTAATTCTACACTTCGTCTGTTAATTCTACTCTTCGTCTGTTAATTCTACTCTTCGTCTGTTAATTCTACACTTCGTCTGTTAATTCTACTCTTCGTCTGTTAATTCTACTCTTCGTCTGTTAATTCTACACTTCGTCTGTTAATTCTACTCTTCGTCTGTTAATTCTACTCTTCGTCTGTTAATTCTACACTTCGTCTGTTAATTCTACTCTTCGTCTGTTAATTCTAGTCTTCGTCTGTTAATTCTACTCTTCGTCTGTTAATTCTACACTTCGTCTGTTAATTCTAGTCTTCGTCTGTTAATTCTACACTTCGTCTGTTAATTCTACTCTTCGTCTGTTAATTCTACTCTTCGTCTGTTAATTCTACTCTTCGTCTGTTAATTCTAGTCTTCGTCTGTTAATTCTACTCTTCGTCTGTTAATTCTACACTTCGTCTGTTAATTCTAGTCTTCGTCTGTTAATTCTAGTCTTCGTCTGTTAATTCTACTCTTCGTCTGTTAATTCTACACTTCGTCTGTTAATTCTACACTTCGTCTGTTAATTCTACTCTTCGTCTGTTAATTCTACACTTCGTCTGTTAATTCTACTCTTCGTCTGTTAATTCTACTCTTCGTCTGTTAATTCTACACTTCGTCTGTTAATTCTACACTTCATCTGTGTTACGGTGGGCAAGATTCCATGTAGGACCACTAGGGGGCTTTCAGCAGGGGTTGTCTTGTTATGCTTGTTTTTGTTTATGTCTGCCATGTGTTTGTTTTAGCCCCGCCTTATCCTAATGTGTTCCTGCCTCTGTTCACCTGATCCCAATGTTCCCTGTGATTTCTTCCCCTATTTATAGTGGTGTCTGTGCCCTTATCATTTGCTAGTCCTCGTTGAAAGTGGCGTGAGTAGTGTCGTGCGTTTGTTCAATGTTCTATGTTTTTCATTTAATAAACCCCTGTCATTGTCTACCCTCGCGTTGAGTCTGTTCCATCTCGCCGGACACTACCGGCGGTAACAGAAGGACTAGCCCAAACCGTACAGACTCAACTCGGGGCAGTTTCGCGAGGATATTTTTCCCTGCTTCGGCGGTTTCCAGCACGATTTTTTCCCCTTCCTTCTTTTTTTCCTCTGACATCCGCTCCGTGTCTGTTCCCGTGGAGGGCGTTGCTCCACCCCTGTTTCTCCGTGGAGAACGCCGCTCCCATCTCTCGTCAGCGGAGAGGATTTCCGGCCTGAAATTTGTTTTTCTTTTTTTTCCTCCGATACCCGCTCCGCGTCTGTTCCCGAGGAGGGCATTGCTCCACCCCTGTTTCTCCGTGGAGAACGCCGCTCCCATCTCTCGTCAGCGGAGAGGATTTCCGGCACTCGCTCCGCGTCTGTTCTCCTGGGGGGGCGTGGCTCCACCTCTGTTTCTCCGTGGAGGACGCCGCCCCCATTTTATTGTCAGCGGAGGGGATTTCCTGCCTGGAACCTTTTTCTTTTTTTTTCTTCTTCTTCTTCGCTGGTACTCGCTCCGCCCCTGTCCTCGTGGGGGTGTCGCTCCGCCTTTGTTTCTCCGTGGAGGACGCCGTCCCCACATCTCGTCGGCGGAGAAGGTTACCAGCAGCACCTGGGTCCCTCCCTCCCTCCCTTTGGGGATTTTCGGCCGTCGTCGCTCGGTCCTACTGCACGTCGGTGGACGTCGTTCGGCCCTGCTGCTCGTCGGTGGACATCGCTCGGCTCTTCTGTTCGGCTGTGGACGTCGTTCGGCTCTTCTGCTCAGCTGTGGACGTCGCTTGGGACCCTCTGGCCTTGCCGCCGTGCCCCTTGCTCCCCCCACTGGCCTCGCTTTGTTCCTCGCTCCCCCCACTTGCCTCGCCTTGCTCCTCGCTCCCCCCCACTTACCTCGCCGTAGTCCTCGCTCCCCTCACCTGCCTCGTCTTGCTCCTCACTCTCCCCACTTGCCTCGCCTTGCTCCCCCCCTTGTTGCCTCTCCATGTTCCTCGCTCCTCTCCGGGTTTTTCTGGACCGGAAACTCTTTTGGACTATGGGGAGAGGTTGGCGCGTCGGGAGCCGCGCCGTGGGAGGGGGGGTACTGTTACGGTGAGCAAGATTCCATGTAGAACCACTAGGGGGCTTTCAGCAGTGGTTGTCCTGTCATGCTTGTTTTTGTTTATGTCTGCCATGTGTTTGTTTTAGCCCCGCCTTATCCTAATGTGTTCCTGCCTCTGTTCACCTGATCCCAATGTTCCCTGTGATTTCTTCCCCTATTTATAGTGGTGTCTGTGCCCTTATCATTTGTTAGTCCTTGTTTAAAGTGGCGTGAGTAGTGTCGTGCGTTTGTTCAATGTTCTATGTTTTTCATTTAATAAACCCCTGTCATTGTCTACCCTCGCGTTGAGTCTGTTCCATCTCGCCGGACACTACCAGCCGTAACAATCTGTTAATTCTACTCTTCATCTGTTAATTCTACACTTCGTCTGTTAATTCTACAGAGTTTATTTAATGATGCGCTGCTGGAAATCTTAGTGCTTCGGTTTGGCGTTCATTCACCATAAAAGTGTTAAATGAATGCCAGTGTGTGCGCACCACCGGCAGTGTGTGTGTGTGTGAGAGAGAGAGAGAGAGAGAGAGAGAGAGAGAGAGAGAGAGAGCGAGAGAGAGAGGGGACAGTGTTAAAGCACGGGTACTGAAATTAATTCAGCATTATAGCTTTGAATGACAAAATGCGGGTAAGAATGCAGCACTAGAACAACTCTACACTCTTTCCGGGTTCTTAGCTTCCTGACGGGGTTCTAGAACTCACACACCTTTCTCTACTGGGATAAACCAAAGAACCCTTCAGTGCTCTAGAATAAAACTTTCAAAACGAGTGAAGAACTGAAGTGTTAAAGCATGACTGCAGGTGCATAAGAATAACACACACACACACACACACACACACACACACCTCATAACAAAAATAACTCTATATGCATGGCTCTCGTGCGGTAGCTCTTTGTGTGTTCACGCGCGCGTCACGTGTCAGAGCAGGAGTGTGTCGAATCGTGGTTTTAAAGCTCGGGAGCTCACGCGCATACACACATCAGCTCGCGTGAATGTCGCGGTTTTACACACACGGTTAATAGAGCGCATTATCACGCATGCGTAATTCGGCTGATCAACCCTGCATTCTTTCTCTTTCTCTTACACACACACACACACACACACACACACACACACTAGCTTCACATCACACACTTCACACAAAACCACACTGGGAGAACCGGTAAGATGCGCGCTCGCGGGGGAGAACAGTGGGAGTGATGAGCGCGTGAAATGGCCTACTTCCTGCTCAGTCCCACAGCGCGTGAGAACCGGATCTGCACTCGGCTGTGTGTGAAACTATGTCAGGAGTATTAATGTCACAGTGTTTATAACTGTTTATAACTTTTTATAACTGTTTATTACTGTTTATAACTGTTTATTACTGCTTATACCTGCTTATACCTGTTTATAACTGTTTATTACTGTTTATTACTGCTTATACCTGTTTATACCTGCTTATACCTGTTTATAACTGTTTATTACTGTTTATTACTGCTTATACCTGCTTATACCTGCTTTATAACTGTTTATTACTGTTTATTACTGCTTATAACCTGCTTTATAACTGTTTTTTATAACTGTTTATAACTTTTTATAACTGTTTATTACTGCTTATACCTGCTTATACCTGTTTATTACTGTTTATTACTGTTTATTACTGCTTATACCTGTTTATACCTGCTTATACCTGTTTATAACTGTTTATTACTGTTTATTACTGCTTATACCTGTTTATTATTGTTTATTATTGTTTATTACTGTTTTTTTTCACTGTTTATAACTGTTTATTACTGTTTATTACTGTTTATTACTGTTTATTACTGTTTATAACTTTTTATAACTGCTGATAACTGTTTATTACTGCTTATACCTGTTTATAACTGTTTATTACTGTTTATTACTGCTTATACCTGTTTATAACTGTTTATTACTGTTTATTACTGTTTCTTACTGCTTATACCTGTTTATAACTGTTTATTACTGTTTATTACTGTTTATTACTGTTTATCACTGTTTATCACTGTTTATTACTGTTTATAACTTTTTATAACTGCTGATAACTGTTTATTACTGCTTATACCTGTTTATAACTGTTTATTACTGTTTATTACTGCTTATACCTGTTTATAACTGTTTATTACTGTTTATTACTGCTTATACCTGTTTATAACTGTTTATTACTGCTTATACCTGTTTATAACTGTTTATTACTGTTTATTACTGCTTATACCTGTTTATTACTGTTTATTACTGCTTATACCCGTTTATAACTGTTTATTACTGCTTATACCTGTTTATAACTGTTTATTACTGTTTATTACTGCTTATACCTGTTTATTACTGTTTATTACTGTTTATTACTGTTTATTCAAATCAATACAACTTCATTCATAAAACATCATCACACTGACCCATGGGAGAAAGAGAGAATTATACACAAACAACAGAGAGACAGACAGGCAGAGAGACAGACAGACAGAAAGCTGAAAGGCAAACAGACAGAAAAAAGAGAAATGCATTAAGACAGACAGTCTCTCACACCAGACCACAGACCTGTCTCTCACTCTTACACCATGCCCACTCTCACACCATGCCCTGTCTCACTCTCACACCATGCCCTGTCTCACTCTCACACCACACCCACTCTCACACCATGCCCTGTCTGACTCTCACACCATGCCCACTCTCACACCATGCCCTGTCGCACTCTCACACCATGCCCACTCTCACACCATGCCCTGTCTCACTCTCACACCATGCCCTGTCTCACTCTCACACCACACCCACTCTCACACCATGCCCTGTCTGACTCTCACACCACACCCACTCTCACACCATGCCCTGTCTGACTCTCACACCATGCCCACTCTCACACCATGCCCTGTCGCACTCTCACACCATGCCCACTCTCACACCATGCCCTGTCTCACTCTCACACCATGCCCACTCTCACACCATGCCCTGTCTCACTCTCACACCATGCCCACTCTCACACCACACCCACTCTCACACCATGCCCTGTCGCACTCTCACACCATGCCCACTCTCACACCATGCCCTGTCTCACTCTCACACCATGCCCACTCTCACACCATGCCCTGTCGCACTCTCACACCATGCCCTGTCGCACTCTCACACCATGCCCTGTCTCACTCTCACACCATGCCCTGTCTCACTCTCACACCATGCCCACTCTCACACCATGCCCACTCTCACACCATGCCCTGTCTCACTCTCACACCATGCCCACTCTCACACCATGCCCTGTCTCACTCTCACACC
>JAUCMX010000029.1:15796642-15809142 GCA_033459395.1 Hemibagrus guttatus | reverse complement strand
AATAACAGTAAATAAACTGCTGTGCAAATATGTTTATTTACTGTGTGATTTATACACACTATATCGAAATAAAAATAAACTCTAGACTATTATTTAAACAGTGAAATAAAACAGAATTTACTGATATTATTTTTAATATTCGTAACATTAGTTTTTTATGCGAATATGAAGAAAATGCAGTTTATTTTATTACAAGAAATATTAGAATGGAAATGAATATTATGTACGTAATTAAATATTTGTAACCATTTCCAGCATTTACAGAAGCTGAAGTTATTTCTAAATAAACGTACACACACACACACACACACACACACACACACACACACATGCTCGGGTAAGAAGGGAACAGGTTCAGATGGGTAATAAATGTGCCAGCACACGCACTCAGGTGGCATGAAAAATAACGTCTCCTGCCAAAGACTGTGTGACTAACCTTGAGAAATACCTGTGGGGAAATCTCAGATCTCATCGCCACGGCAACACACACACACACACACACACACCCACACACACACACACACACACAAAACATTAAAAAACAGAGCAAAGAATATGAACAACACACTTGACTAAGTCTGGAGGCACACACACACACACACACACACACACTCACTCAGTCTCTCTCTCTCTCACACACACATACACACATACTCACACACACATGAATGACAGTTGGTAGGAACAGGATGATTTTCATTTCCACCTAGAATGTGTGTGTGACAATTCTCACAATCATACACACACACCTGGAAGAGGAAATGGAATATTAAGTGTGTGTGTGATTTATGTTGACTGTTACAAAGTGCTGACACTGAAGACTCCTTCCATTAAAGTTAAATAAAAATGATTGAACCAAAAATGTCAGCACATCAAAACGAAAACATTCAGAGTGGAGTAAAGGGGCGTGGTGTAAAAGACTTCGAGTAAAGGGGTGTGGTGTAAAGGGGTGTGGTGCAAAGTGCATGGTGTAAAGGGGTGTGGTGCAAAGGGCATGGAGTAAAGGAGCATGGTGTAAAGGACATGGAGTAAAGGGGTGTGGTGCAAAGGGCATGGAGTAAAGGGGCATGGTGTAAAGGGGCATGGAGTAAAGGAGCATGGTGTAAAGGAGCATGGTGTAAAGGGGTGTGGTGTAAAGGACATGGAGTAAAGGGGTGTGGTGCAAAGGGCATGGAGTAAAGGGGCATGGTGTTAAGGGGCATGGTGTAAAGGAGCCTGGTGTAAAGGAGCATGGTGTAAAGGGGTGTGGTGTAAAGGACATGGAGTAAAGGAGCGTGGTGTAAAGGACATGGAGTAAAGTGGCATGGTGTAAAGGGGCATGGTGTAAAGGACATGGAATAAAGGGGCATGGTGTAAAGGGGCATGGTGTAAAGGGGCATGGTGTAAAGGACATGGAGTAAAGGGGCATGGTGTAAAGGGGCATGGTGTAAAGGGGCATGGTGTAAAATGGTGTGGTGTAAAGGACATGGAGTAAAAGGGCAAGATGTAAAGGGGCATGGTGTAAAGGACATGGTGTAAAGGGGCATGGTGTAAAGGGACATGGTGTAAAGGACATGGTGTAAAGGACATGGTGTAAAGGGGCATGGTGTAAAGGAGCATAGTGTAAAGGACATGGTGTAAAGGGGCATGGTGTAAAGGACATGGTGTAAAGGGGCATGGTGTAAAGGGGCGTGTTGTAAAGGGGTGTGGTATAAAGAGGCGTGGTGCAAAGGGCATGTTGTAAAGGGGCATGGTATAAAGGGGCATTGTGTAAAGCGGCATGGTGTAAAGGGGCATGGTGTAAAGGGCATGGTGTAAACGGGTGTGGTGCAAAGGGCATGGTGTAAAGGGGTGTGGTGCAAAGGTCATGGTGTAAAGGGGTATGGTTCAAAGGGGCGTGTTATAAAGGGGTGTGGTATAAAGAGGCGTGGTGCAAAGGGCATGTTGTAAAGGACATGGTGTAAAGCGGCATGGTGTAAAGGGGCATGGTGCAATGGGCATGGTGTAAAGGGGTGTGGTGTAAAGGACATGGAATAAAGGGGCATGGTGTAAAGGGGCATGGTGTAAAGGGGCATGGTGTAAAGGACATGGAGTAAAGGGCATGGTGTAAAGGGGCATGGTGTAAAGGGGCATGGTGTAAAGGACATGGAGTAAAGGGGCATGGTGTAAAGGGGCATGGTGTAAAGGACATGGAGTAAAGGGGCATGGTGTAAAGGGGCATGGTGTAAAGGGGCATGGTGTAAAGGACATGGAGTAAAGGGGCATGGTGTAAAGGACATGGTGTAAAGGAGCATGGTGTAAAAGGGTGTGGTGTAAAGGACATGGAGTAAAAGGGCAAGGTGTAAAGGGGCATGGTGTAAAGGACATGGTGTAAAGGGGCATGGTGTAAAGGGACATGGTGTAAAGGGGCATGGTGTAAAGGGGCATGGTGTAAAGGACATGGTGTAAAGTGGCATGGTGTAAAGGGGCATGGTGTAAAGGACATGGTGTAAAGGGGCATGGTGTAAAGGAGCATGGTGTAAAGGGGCATGGTGTAAAGGACATGGTGTAAAGGGGCATGGTGTAAAGGACATGGTGTAAAGGGGCATGGTGTAAAGGAGCATGGTGTAAAGGGGCGTGTTGTAAAGGGGTGTGGTATAAAGAGGCGTGGTGCAAAGGGCTTGTTGTAAAGGGGCATGGTATAAAGGGGCATGGTGTAAAGCGGCATGGTGTAAAGGGGCATGGTGTAAAGGGGCATGGTGTAAAGGACATGGTGTAAAGGGGCGTGCTGTAAAGGGGCATGGTGTAAAGCAGCATGGTGTAAAGCGGCATGGTGTAAAGGGGTGTGGTGCAAAGGGGCATGGTGTAAACGGGTGTGGTGCAAAGGGGCATGGTGTAAAGGGGTGTGGTGCAAAGGTCATGGTGTAAAGGGGTATGGTTCAAAGGGGCGTGGTGTAAAGGGGTATGGTGTAAAGGGGTGTGGTGCAAAGGACATGGTGTTAAGGGGTGTGGTGCAAAGGTCATGGTGTAAAGGGGTGTGGTGTAAAGGGGCATGGTGTAAAGGGGTGTGGTATAAAGAGGTGTGGTGCAAAGGGCATGTTGTAAAGGGGCATGGTGTAAAGCGGCATGGTGTAAAGGGGCGTGCTGTAAAGGGGCATGGTGTAAAGAACATGGTGTAAAGCGGCATGGTGTAAAGGGGCATGGTGCAATGGGCATGGTGTAAAGGGGTGTGGTGCAAAGGGCATGGTGTAAAGGGGTGTGGTGCAAAGGGGCGTGGTGTAAAGGGGTATGGTGTAAAGGGGTGTGGTGCAAAGGGCATGGTGTTAAGGGGTGTGGTGCAAAGGTCATGGTGTAAAGGGGTGTGGTGTAAAGGGGCATGGTGTAAAGGGGCGTGTTGTAAAGGGGTGTGGTATAAAGAGGCGTGGTGCAAAGGGCATGTTGTAAAGGGGCATGGTGTAAAGGGGCATGGTGTAAAGGGGCATGGTGTAAAGGGGCATGGTGTAAAGCGGCATGGTGTAAAGGGGCATGGTGCAATGGGCATGGTGTAAAGGGGCGTGGTGTAAAGGGGCATGGTGTAAAGGACATGGTGTAAAGCGGCATGGTGTAAAGGGGCATGGTGTAAAGGGGTGTGGTGCAATGGGGCGTGGTGTAAAGGGGTATGGTGTAAAGGGGTGTGGTGTAAAGGGCATGGTGTAAAGGGGTGTGGTGCAAAGGGCATGGTGTAAAGGGGTGTGGTGCAAAGGTCATGGTGTAAAGGGGTGTGGTGCAAAGGTCATGGTGTAAAGGGGTATGGTTCAAAGGGGCGTGATGTAAAGGGGTATGGTGTAAAGGGGTGTGGTGCAAAGGGCATGGTGTTAAAGGGTGTGGTGCAAAGGTCATGGTGTAAAGGGGTGTGATGTAAAGGGGCATGGTGTAAAGGGGCGTGTTGTAAAGGGGTGTGGTATAAAGAGGCGTGGTGCAAAGGGCATGTTGTAAAGGGGCATGGTGTAAAGGGGCATGGTGTAAAGGGGCATGGTGTAAAGGACATGGTGTAAAGCGGCATGGTGTAAAGGGGCATGGTGTAAAGGGGTGTGGTGCAAAGGGCATCGTGTAAACGGGTGTGGTGCAAAGGGCATGGTGTAAAGGGGTGTGGTATAAAGGGGCATGGTGTAAATGGGTATGGTTCAAAGGGGCGTGGTTCAAAGGGGCATGGTGTAAAGGGGTATGGTGTAAAGGGACGTGGTGCAAAGGGCATAGTGTAAAGGGGTGTGGTGCAAAGGGCATGGTGTAAAGGGGCGTGGTGCAAAGGGGCATGGTGTAAAGGGGTATGGTGTAAAGGGGTGTGGTGTAAAGGGCATGGTGTAAAGGGGTGTGGTGCAAAGGGCATGGTGTAAAGGACATGGTTTAAAGGGGCGCGCTGTAAAGGGGCATGGTGTAAAGGACATGGTGTAAAGCGGCATGGTGTAAAGGGGCATGGTGCAATGGGCATGGTGTAAAGGGGCGTGGTGTAAAGGGGCATGGTGTAAAGGACATGGTGTAAAGTGGCATGGTGTAAAGGGGCATGGTGTAAAGGGGTGTGGTGCAATGGGGCGTGGTGTAAAGGGGCATGGTGTAAAGGGGTGTGGTGCAAAGGTCATGGTGTAAACGGGTGTGGTGTAAAGGGGCGTGGTGTAAAGGGGTATGGCGTAAAGGAGTGTGGTGTAAAGGGCATGGTGTAAAGGGGTGTGGTGCAAAGGGCATGGTGTAAAGGGGTGTGGTGCAAAGGTCATGGTGTAAAGGGGTGTGGTGTAAAGGAGCATGGTGTAAAGGGGCGTGTTGTAAAGGGGTGTGGTATAAAGAGGCGTGGTGTAAAGCGGCATGGTGTAAAGGGGCATGGTGTAAAGGGGCATGTTGTAAAGGGGCATGGTATAAAGGGGCATGGTGTAAAGCGGCATGGTGTAAAGGGGCATGGTGTAAAGGGGCATGGTGTAAAGGGGCATGGTGTAAAGGACATGGTGTAAAGGGGCGTGCTGTAAAGGGGCATGGTGTAAAGGACATGGTGTAAAGCAGCATGGTGTAAAGGGGCATAATGTAAAGGGGTGTGGTGCAAAGGGCATGGTGTAAACGGGTGTGGTGTAAAGGGGCATGTTGTAAAGGGGCGTGTTGTAAAGGGGTGTGGTATAAAGAGGCGTGGTGCAAAGGGCATGTGGTAAAGTGGCATGGTGTAAAGGGGCATGGTGTAAAGCAGCATGGTGTAAAGGGGCGTGGTGTAAAGGACATGGTGTAAAGGGGCGTGCTGTAAAGGGGCATGGTGTAAAGGACATGGTGTAAAGGGGCGTGGTGTAAAGGGCATGGTGTAAAGGGGCGTGCTGTAAAGGGGCATGGTGTAAAGGACATGGTGTAAAGCGGCATGGTGTAAAGGGGCATGGTGCAAAGGGCATGGTGTAAAGGGGCGTGGTGTAAAGGGGCATGGTGTAAAGGGGTGTGGTGTAAAGGAGCATGGTGTAAAGGGGCATGGTGTAAAGGGGTGTGTTGCAAATGGGCATGGTGTAAAGGGGCGTGGTACAAAGGGGTGTTGTGTAAAGGGGCGTGTTTTTACTGTTGATCATTCCAATCTGCTGCCCCTTTTATGTGTCACAGAGTATAACATATACACACTCTTCTGTTTCCATCAGTCTCTCTCTCTCCATCTCTCTCTCTCTAAATACACACATCTCTTTCATTTCTATTTTATTTTTCTCTTTTGTTTATTTCTGATCAAAAAACTTTCTCTCTTCTTCTCCACATCCATCATTTTATTATCTATCCATCATTTGTCCTCTCTCTTTTTATACTCCATCTCCACCTTTCTCCTTTTACATCATCTATCCCCTATCATCATCACTTTTCTCTCCATGTCTTTTTGTATATATATCTCTCTATCTTCTTTCTCTCTTTCTTTCTTTCTTTCTTTCTTTTCTTTCTTTCTTTCTTTTTCTTTCTTTCTTTCTTTCTTTCTTTCTTTCTTTCTTTCTTTCTTTCTTTCTCTCAATCGCCACCTAATGTATTTCTTTCAGCCTACACCTCTTCCTACTTTTTCCACTTTTTTTTCCTTCTCCATCCATCTCTCTCCATCCGTCTCAATTTATTCCTCTCTCTTTAACCCCCTCTCCCATCTCAGAGCTCTGTACACTCCTTCATAAATCATATCTACAGTTTACAATATCCAATTTTAACTGCATGGATCCCCTGATGCCCATAACAAACACACACACCCACACACACACACACACACACACACACACACACACACACACACACACACACACACACACACACACACACTTTTCCCAACCAGACTCTCAGAAACTCTTCTGAGTGTGTATGGAGACAATATTTACTGAGAAGAGAGTGTGATGGTGTGTATCCATCTGTAAATACAACCATTTATATAATTAACACACACACACACACACACACGCATGCACAGACACACACCTGTCATAGTAAAGATAATACACACTGAATAAATGGGCGTGCCTTTGAAGGGGGTTTCAGTTATAACGTAACTATAGGGTTACAGAGAGGGGTTTAAGTGATGTCATGTTTTGGGAGAGGTTTAGATGATGATGTCATGTTTAGGGAGGGGTTTAGATGATGATTTCATGTTTAGGGAAAGGTTTAGATGATGATGTCATGTTTAGGGAGGGGTTTAAATGATGATGTCATGTTTAGGGAGGGGTTTAGATGATGTCATGTTTAGGGAGAGGTTTAGATGATGTCATGTTTAGAGAGAGGTTTAGATGATGATGTCATGTTTAGGGGGGGTTTAGATGATGATGTCATGTTTAGGGAGGGGTTTAGATTATGATTTCATGTTTAGGGAAAGGTTTAGATGATGATGTCATGTTTAAAGAGGGGTTTAGATGATGATGTCATGTTTAGGGAAAGGTTTAGATGTCATGTTTTGGGAGATGTTTAGATGATGTCATGTTTAAAGAGGGGTTTAGATAATGTCATGTTTAAAGAGGGGTTTAGATGATGATGTCATGTTTAAAGAGGGGTTTAGGTGATGTCATGTTTAGGGAGGGGTTTAGATGATGTCATGTTTAAAGAGGGGTTTAG
This sequence comes from Hemibagrus guttatus, assembly GCA_033459395.1. NCBI lineage: Eukaryota > Metazoa > Chordata > Actinopteri > Siluriformes > Bagridae > Hemibagrus > Hemibagrus guttatus. The sequence continues at coordinate 15,802,122 of JAUCMX010000029.1, read as the reverse complement.
ATAATGTCATTTTTAAAGAGGGGTTTAGATGATGATGTCATGTTTAAAGAGGGGTTTAGGTGATGTCATGTTTAGGGAGGGGTTTAGATGATGATGTCATGTTTAAAGAGGGGTTTAAGTGATGTCATGTTTACAGAGGGGTTTAGATGATGATGTCATGTTTAGGGAGAGGTTTAGATGATGATGTCATGTTTAAAGAGGAGTTTGGATGATGATGTCATGTTTAGGGAGGGGTTTAGATGATGAGGTCATGTTTAGGGAGGGGTTTAGATGATGATGTCATGTTTAAAGTGGAGTTTAGATGATGATGTCATGTTTAAAGAGGGGTTTAGATGATGATGTCATGTTTAAAGAAGAGTTTGGATGATGATGTCATGTTTAGGGAGGGGTTTAGATGATGTCATGTTTAAAGAGGGGTTTAGATAATGTCATGTTTAAAGAGGGGTTTAGATAATGATGTCATGTTTAAAGAGGGGTTTAGGTGATGTCATGTTTAGGGAGGGGTTTAGATGATGATGTCATGTTTAAAGAGGGGTTTAGGTGATGTCATGTTTACGGAGGGGTTTAGATGATGATGTCATGTTTACGGAGAGGTTTAGATGATGATGTCATGTTTAAAGAGGAGTTTGGATGATGATGTCATGTTTAAAGAGGAGTTTGGATGATGATGTCATGTTTAAAGAGGAGTTTGGATGATGATGTCATGTTTAAAGAGTAGTTTGGATGATGATGTCATGTTTAAAGAGGAGTTTGGATGATGATGTCATGTTTAAAGAGGGGTTTTGATAATGTCATGTTTAAAGAGGGGTTTAGATGATGATGTCATGTTTAAAGAGGGGTTTAGGTGATGTCATGTTTAGGGAGGGGTTTAGATGATGATGTCATGTTTAAAGAGGGGTTTAGGTGATGTCATGTTTACAGAGGGGTTTAGATGATGATGTCATATTTAAAGAGGAGTTTGGATGATGATGTCATGTTTAGGGGGAGGTTTAGATGATGATGTCATGTTTTAAAAAGGAGTTTGGATGATGATGTCATGTTTAGGGAGGGGTTTAGATGATGATGTCATGTTTAGGGAGGGGTTTAGATGATGATGTCATGTTTAAAGAGGAGCTTGGATGATAATGTCATGTTTAGGGGGGGGTTTAGATGATGATGTCATGTTTAGGGAGGGGTTTAGATGATGATGTCATGTTTAGGGAGGGGTTTAGATGATGATGTCATGTTTAAAGAGGAGCTTGGATGATAATGTCATGTTTAGGGAGGGGTTTAGATGATGATGTCATGTTTAAAGAGGAGTTTGGATGATGATGTCATGTTTAGGGAGGGGTTTAGATGATGATGTCATGTTTAGGGAGGGGTTTAGATGATGATGTCATGTTTAAAGAGGAGCTTGGATGATGATGTCATGTTTAGGGGGGGGTTTAGATGATGTCATGTTTAAAGAGGGGTTTAGATGATGATGTCATGTTTAAAGAGGGGTTTAGATGATGATGTCATGTTTAGGGAGGGGTTTAGATGATGACGTCATGTTTAAAGAGGAGCTTGGATGATGATGTCATGTTTAGGGAAGGGTTTAGATGATGTCATGTTTAAAGAGGGGTTTAGATGATGATGTCATGTTTACGGAGAGGTTTAGATGATGATGTCATGTTTAAAGAGGAGTTTGGATGATGATGTCATGTTTAAAGAGGAGTTTGGATGATGATGTCATGTTTAAAGAGGAGTTTGGATGATGATGTCATGTTTAAAGAGGAGTTTGGATGATGATGTCATGTTTAAAGAGGAGTTTGGATGATGTCATGTTTAAAGAGAGGTTTAGATGATGATGTCATGTTTAAAGAGGGGTTTAGGTGATGTCATGTTTAGGGAGGGGTTTAGATGATGATGTCATGTTTAAAGAGGGGTTTAGGTGATGTCATGTTTACAGAGGGGTTTAGATGATGATGTCATGTTTAAAAGAGGAGTTTGGATGATGATGTCATGTTTAGGGAGAGGTTTAGATGATGATGTCATGTTTAAAGAGGAGTTTGGATGATGATGTCATGTTTAGGGAGGGGTTTAGATGATGATGTCATGTTTAGGGAGGGGTTTAGATGATGATGTCATGTTTAAAGAGGAGCTTGGATGATAATGTCATGTTTAGGGAGGGGTTTAGATGATGATGTCATGTTTAAAGAGGAGTTTGGATGATATGTCATGTTTGGGGAGGGGTTTAGATGATGATGTCATGTTTAGGGAGGGGTTTAGATGATGATGTCATGTTTAAAGAGGAGCTTGGATGATGATGTCATGTTTAGGGAGGGGTTTAGATGATGTCATGTTTAAAGAGGGGTTTAGATGATGATGTCATGTTTAGGGGGGGTTTAGATGATGATGTCATGTTTAAAGAGGGGTTTAGATGATGATGTCATTTTTAAAAGAGGGGTTTAGATGATGATGTCATTTTTAAAGAGGAGCTTGGATGATAATGTCATGTTTAGGGAGGGGTTTAGATGATGTCATGTTTAGAGAGAGGTTTAGATGATGATTTCATGTTTTGGGACAGGTTTAGATGATGATGTCATGTTTAGGGAGGGGTTTAGATGATGATGTCATGTTTAGGGAGGGGTTTAGATGATGATTTCATGTTTTGGGAGAGGTTTAGATGATGATGTCATGTTTAGGGAGGGGTTTAGATGAAGAAATAATGCTTGCACTCAACATTAAAAAAAACAAGCACTTTTGTAATATAAATATTTTAGGTGTAAATCACAACACTGGAGTGTGAAAGCCTTAAAACACACTTAAAAGTGTCTCACACACACACACACTCACACACAAAACACACACACACACACACCACACACACACACACACACACACACACACACACAGTGTGTTAATACTTAATGCAGCTCAGCTGAGTGAAATGAAAAAAGAAAAAAGGTTCCAGTTTCCTGCTTGTGCGTTTCTCTTCCTCCATCAGAGCAAAATTAGCTAAGTGTTTTATTTAAAACCATCTCAACCCTCACACACACACACACACACACACACACACACACACACACACACACACACACACACACACACACACCCCCCCAATCTAAGTTCACACACTCCTCATAAAGTCTGAGCCAAACACTCTTCTCTAATTGGATTAAAACTTTGACTGAAGCTTCTAAATTGGATTGTGTCATTGTGGAGGTCTGAGAAGTGATCCTGCCATCGATCAGGCCACACACACACACACACACACACATACACACACACAAACTGTACTATATAAGTTCATGGTCGTTCTGCTCATGACACACACTTATCACTCGTTCCCTCTGTTTTTCTTTCATCGGGGATCAAATACTAATCTCACATTCTCCTCCACTGATCCTCATCATTATAAAATCCATTATTAACTGAGAAGAATTCAGTGTGAGAAACCCTCCTACGCTGTTTACTCAGAAGGAGAGGGGGGGGGAGAGAGAGAGAGAGAGAGGGAGAGAGAGAGGGAGAGAGAGAGGGAGAGAGAGAGGAAGAGGGGGAGGGATGGAGAGAGAGAGAGAGAGAGAGAGAGAGAGAGGGAGAGGGGGAGGGAGAGGGGGAGGGAGAGGGGGAGGGAGGAAGAGGGGGATGGAGAGAGAGAGAGAGGGGGAGAGAGAGGAAGCGGGGGAGGGAGAGAGAGAGGGAGAGAGAGAGGGAGAGAGAGAGGGGAAGGGAGAGAGAGAGAGGGAGAGAGAGAGGGAGAGTGGGAGAGGGAGAGTGGGAGAGAGAGAGGGGGGGGGGGGGGGGGGGAGAGGGGGGGAGGGGGGAAGGGGGGAGGGAGAGAGGGGGGAAGGGGAGAGGGGGGGAAGGGGGGAGGGGGAGGGAGAGAGAGAGAGAGAGAGAGAGAGAGAGAGAGAGAGAGAGAGAGAGAGAGAGAATAAATAACTATAGTGTCCATCACATTTTCATCAGGAGATTCTATACTTTAAAATCAAGAGAATTATAATACCTGTGATTAGTGTTACAGGTTAGTGTTAGGATTGGGGCTAGGGTTAATATTAGTGTTAATATTAGTGTTAGTGTTAGGGGTTAATGATAGGGGTTTGGGGGGGGGTAAGGATTAGAGATTGGGGGTTAGTTTTAGGGGCTAGGATTAGAGGTTAGTGTTAGGGGTTGGGGTAAGAATTAGAGGTTAGGGGTTAGGGGGTAAGGATTAGAGGTTAGGGGTTAGTGTTAGGGGTTAGGGGGTAAGGATTAGAGGTTAGGGGTTAGTGTTAGGGGTTAGGGGGTAAGGATTAGAGATTAGGGTTAGTTTTAGGGGCTAGGATTAGAGGTTAGTGTTAGGGGTTGGGGTAAGAATTAGAGGTTAGGGGTTAGGGGGTAAGGATTAGAGGTTAGGGGTTAGTGTTAGGGGTTAGGGGGTAAGGATTAGAGGTTGGGGGTTAGTGTTAGGGGTTAGGGGGTAAGGATTAGAGGTTAGGGGTTAGTGTTAGGGGTTAGGGGGTAAGGATTAGCGGTTAGGGGTTAGTGTAAGGGTTAGGGGGTAAGGATTAGAGTGTGATGGGTGTGAGAAAATCTTTTAATAAATAAATTAATGAAATAAATATAATAAATGTAGGAGTTTAACACACACACACACACACACACACCCCGCACACACACACACTCTGTGATTAACACCAGAGCAAATAAAACTTATCAAGCTGCTGAGTGTAACTGCAGTTATTTCCTCTGACGTGAATGAAACGGGGCTCACTGCGTGATTAAAGTGTCAGTGAGTCGTAATTATCCAGCTAATAAATCAGTGTTTATGAGGAAAACTAACTGGAGAACATGAGAGTGTTTATGGAATGTCACAAATCGCCGTCTATTACACACTGGACTGATTTGTGTAATTAACAGCTCCACTTCACAATGCACCCAAATTTACTGTAAAAGAAGAAAGACCTCAGAGAGAGAGGGGAGAGAGAGAGAGAGAGAGAGAGAGAGAGAGAGAGAGAGAGAGAGAGAGAGAGAGATTGTGTGTGTGAGAGAGTGTGTGTGTGTTCATGTGTGTGTATGTGACTCTCATCTGCTCATCCACACTGAGATCATGATGATTATTGCTATTATTATCATTGTTGTTATTATTGTTGTTTTGTTGTTTTGTTGTTTTGTTATTGTTATTGTTGTAATTATTGTTATTGTTGTTATTGTTGTTGTTATTATTGTTATTATTATTGTTGTTATTATTGTTCTTCTTCTTCTTCTTTCGGCTTTTCCCTTCAGGGGTCTCCACAGCGAATCATCTCTCTCCACCTATCCCTATCTTCTGCATCCTCAACACTTGCACCCACTAGCTTCATATCCTCATTAATTCCATCCATATACCTCCTCTTTGGCCTTCCTCTTTGCCTCCTGCCTGGCAGCTCCATGTCCAACATTCTCCTACCAAATATACTCACTCTCCCTCCTCTGAACATGTCCAAACCATCTTAATCTGGCCTCCCTAACTTTGTCCCCCAAACGTCCAACATGAG
>JAUCMX010000029.1:15789142-15791642 GCA_033459395.1 Hemibagrus guttatus | reverse complement strand
CACACACACACACACACACACACAGCACTGACACGGGAGACTCCTTCCATGCATCACACACATCACACATCTCACACACACACACACACACACACACACACACACACACACACACAACACACACACACACACACACACACACAGCCCTGAGACCGTAGGCTCCTTTTCCACATCACACACACACACACACACACACACACACACACACACACACACACACACAGCCCTGAGACAGTAGACTCCTTTTCCACATCACACACACGCACACACACACACACACACACACACACACACACACCCCACACACACACACACACACACAGCACTGACACGGGACACTCCTTCCATGCATCACACACAGAGAGCAGAACAGACAACATTAAACTACTGACTTTAAAATGTTCTCCCCCACACACACACACACACACACACACACACACACACACACACACACACACACACACACACAGACACAGAGAGGTTATGACTCCATAAAACTCAGTGGTCCATATTTATTAACCTGTGTTCAGGTCAGATTCTTCCTGTTCCTGCAGTCACTCTCTCTCTCTCCCTCTGTGTGTGTGTGTGTGTGTGTGTGTGTGTGTGTGTGTGTGTGTGTGTGTGTGTGTGTGAGAGAGAGAGAGAGAGAGAGAGGTGGAAAGAAACAGACATTAGCATCCTCATTTAAACCCCATAAAGGTAATAGTACTTCCTTTTGATGGCTCTGTTAATTACTGACTTAAATCCCCAGAGTCTACAGATTTTTACACACGCACACACATGCATGTGTGCCCCCACACACACACACACACACACACACACACACACACACACACACACACACCCAGGCTAAGAGGCTGCTCCTCTAATTAATTCCCCTGTGTCTGGATAACTTTACTGCTGCTAAGTTGAAGGTGTGTGTGTGTGTGTGTGCGGGGTGTGTGTGTGTGTGTGTGTGTGTGTGTGTGTGTGTGTGTGCGTGTGTGTGTGCACGTGTGTGTATATTTTAATTTCCTTTCTTCCCCTTCTTCTGCTGTAGAGTGTCAGCCACAAGCTGCATCTCAAACCAGAACATCAAAACACTGCTCTGATTTTAAATACAGAATACTGTACTAGAGCTGGACTTTATCAGGGCTGAAATATGAACTAAAATACTGAAGTGAGACACCATAAAACACACACACACAAAACACACACACACACACACACACACACACCTGCTCCTCATCCTCACCTGCTCCTGAACATAAAGAGTCTCCACATTAAGGAGTCCAGATGCTTAAACACCTCCAGAAGTAGATCAGTTTCATCCTGAATAAATACTCTCTTTCCTCTTCATCATCACTGGCTCTGATCCACTGTTTACTATAGAGACAGAAACACTGACACGACGAGATGCTTAAAGACGACATCAACACCACCACCACACACACACACACACACACACACACACACACACACCACACACACACACACACAAAAAGAGTAACCTAAAATAAATCAGACATTGTGTAGAAAGAGTGTGGAAATGATTTGGGTTCTAAGCAAAGGCACTACACACTAATCCCTCATTCAGCTTTCCCAAAAAATTCCGTCTCTCAGCAGGGAAAAGGAACAACAGGCAGCAGAGGTGTTTTCATCAGGACGTAGCATAGCTCGCCGTACAGAAGGTCCAGATATGATAACAGCAGCCACGCAGAGAGAGTAGCTAGCTAATTAGCAGAGCAGTGTGGGGGCTATGACATCACGTTGCCACGGAAGCATGGCACGATAACGACTGAGGAAAAAGGGAAACAATAAAGTGAAGTGTGTGTGTGTGTGTGGGGTGTGTGTGTGTGTGTGTGTGTGTGTGTGGGTCTGTGTCTAAAACACAGGTGTGTTCAGTGTTTCAGTTAAAACAATCATACAGAGAGAACCTTGAGTCTTCAGGAGGAGAACAGAGAAGCGTCAGGGTTCCATCCCTCAGTGTGTTCTCAGCCATTGGAAACACTCAAGGTTCTCTCAGGGTTCTCTCAGGGTTCTGTCAGGGTTCTCTCAAGGTTCTCTCAGGGTTCTGTCAGGGTTCTGTCAGGGTTCTCTCAAGGTTCTCTCAGGGTTCTGTCAGGGTTTCTCTCAGGGTTCTCTCAGGGTTCTCTCAGGGTTCTGTCAGGGTTCTGTCAGGGTTCTCTCAGGGTTCTCTCTAACAGAAACACCCCACACACACAAAAAGCAGGGGTATGTCACACAGAAATACACAACACACACACAAACACAGACAGAAAAACACACACACACAGCAGGTGTTATGTCACACAGACCCCCCCCCCCACACACACAGAAAAACACACACAGCAGGTGTTACGTCCACAGAAATATACACACACACACACACACACACACAGAAAAACACACACACACACAGCAGGTGTTACATCACACAGAACCCCCCCCCCCCCCCCCCCACACACACACACAGAAAAACACACACAGCAGGTGTTACGTCACACAGAAATATACACAC
>JAUCMX010000029.1:15769142-15781642 GCA_033459395.1 Hemibagrus guttatus | reverse complement strand
CATCACCCTTTTCATCACCCACCACCATCATCATCCTCATCATCATCATCATCCTTTTCATCATCATCCTCCTCATCCTCCTCCTCCTCATCATCATCCTCCTCCACCTCATCATCATCCCTTTCATCACCACCACCATCATCATCCTCCTAATCATCATCATCATCCCTTTTCATCATCACCACCATCATCCTCCTCCTCATCATCCTTTTCATCACCACCACCATCATCATCATCCTTTACATCACCACCACCATCATCATCCTCCTCATCATTATCCTCCTCCTCATCATCATCATCATCCTCCTCATCATCATCCTTTTCATCAACCTTTTCATCATCATCCTCCTCATCATTATCTTCCTCCTCATCATCATCATCCTTTCATCACACCACCATCATCATCTCCCTTCTCATCATCCTCATCATCATCCTTTTCATCATCCTCCTCCTCATCACATCCTTTTCATCATCATCCACCTCATCATCACCACCACCATCCTCATCCTCCTCATCATCACCACCACCATCATCCTCCTTCTCATCATCATCATCCTCCTCATCATCATCCTTTTCATCACCACCACAATCATCATCCTTTTCATCATCCTCCTCCTCATCATCATCCTTTTCATCATCAACCACCTCATCATCACCACCACCATCATCATCCTCCACATCATCACCACCACCATCCTCCTTCTCATCATCATCATCCTCCTCATCATCATCCTTTCATCACCACCACTATCATCATCCTCATCATTATCATCCTCCTCATCATCATCCTTTCATCATCATCCTCATCATCATCCTCCTCATCATCATCCCTTTTCATCATCATCCTCCTCCTCACTCCTTTTCATCATCATCCTCCTCATCATCAACCACCTCAACAATATCACCACCATCAACATCATCCACCACATCCTCCTCATCATCATCCTATTCACCTCCACCACATCATCAACATCCACCTCCATCATCATCCATTTTCATCATCATCCTCCTCCTCATCATCCTTTTCATCATCATCCTCCTCATCATCATCCACCTCATCATAATCACCACATCTCTATCCTCCTCAACATCCTCCATCATCAATCTTCATCCTCATCCCACATCATCCTCCTCATCATCATCCTATCATCATCATCCTCCTCATCACATCCTTTCATAACACCACCATCATCCTCATCATCATCATCCTCCTCCTCCACATCATCATCCACCTCATCATCCTTATCATCACCACACCATCATCCTCCTCCTCCCTCACCTCCTCCTCCTCCTCCTCCTCATCATCCTTTTCATCACCACCAATATCATCCTTTTCATCATCATCCATTTCGTCATCACCATCATCTTCATCCTCATCATTATCAATCCTCCTCATCATCATCCTTTTCATCAACACCACCATCCCTCCTCCTCATCATCATCCATTTTCATCATCCTCCTCCTCATCATCATCCACCTCATCATTATCACCACCATCATCATCCTCCTCATCATCCTCCCCATCATCATCCACCTCATCATTATCACCACCATCATCCTCCTCCTCATCATCCTCCTCATCATCATCCTTTTCATCATCACCACCATCATCCTCCTCATCATCATCCTTTTCATCATCCTCCTCCTCATCAACATCCTCCTCCTCATCTTCATCCTTTTCATCACCACCACTATCATCATCCTCATCATTATCATCCTCCTCATCATCATCCTCCTCCTCCTCATCATCATCCTTTTCATCACCACCACCATCATCATCCTCCAAATCATCATCATCATCCTTTTCATCATCACCACCATCATCCTCCACCTCCTCATCCTTTCATCACCACCACCATCATCATCATCCTTTACATCACCACCACCATCATCATCCTCCTCATCATTATCCTCCTCCTCATCATCATCATCATCCCCTCATCATCATCCTTTTCATCATCCTTTTCATCATCATCCTCCTCATCATTATCTTCCTCCTCATCATCATCATCCTTTTCATCACCACCACCATCATCATCTTCCTTCTCATCATCCTCATCATCATCCTTTTCATCATCCTCCTCCTCATCATCATCCTTTTCATCATCATCCACCTCATCATCACCACCACCATCCTCATCCTCCTCATCATCACCACCACCATCATCCTCCTTCTCATCATCATCATCCTCCTCATCATCATCCTTTTCATCACCACCACTATCATCATCCTTTTCATCATCCTCCTCCTCATCATCATCCTTTTCATCATCATCCACCTCATCATCACCCACCACCATCCTCATCCTCCTCATCATCACCACCACCATCATCCTCCTTCTCATCATCATCATCCTCCTCATCATCATCCTTTTCATCATCATCCACCTCATCATCACCACCACCATCCTCATCCTCCTCATCATCACCACCACCATCATCCTCCTTCTCATCATCATCATCCTCCTCATCATCATCCTTTTCATCACCACCACTATCATCATCCTCATCATTATCATCCTCCTCATCATCATCCTTTCATCATCATCCTCATCATCATCCTCCTCATCATCATCCTTTTCATCATCATCCTCCTCCTCATCATCCTTTTCATCATCATCCTCATCATCATCCACCTCATCATTATCACCACCATCATCATCCTCCTCATCATCCTCCTCATCATCATCCTTTTCATCCTCCTCCTCATCATCATCATCCTCCTCATCATCATCCTTTTCATCATCATCCTCCTCCTCATCATCCTTTTCATCATCATCCTCCTCATCATCATCCACCTCATCATTATCACCACCATCATCATCCTCCTCATCATCCTCCTCATCATCATCCTTTTCATCCTCCTCCTCATCTCATCATCCTCCTCATCATCATCCTTTTCATCATCCTCCTCCTCATCATCATCCTTTTCATCATCACCACCATCATCCTCCTCATCATCATCCTCCTCCTCCTCATCATCATCCTCCTCATCATCATCCTTTTCATCACCACCACCATCATCCTCCTCCTCCTCATCCTCCTCCTCCTCCTCCTCCTCATCATCCTTTTCATCACCACCAATATCATCCTTTTCATCATCATCCTTTTCGTCATCACCATCATCATCATCCTCATCATTATCATCCTCCTCATCATCATCCTTTTCATCATCACCACCATCCTCCTCCTCATCATCATCCTTTTCATCATCCTCCTCCTCATCATCATCCACCTCATCATTATCACCACCATCATCATCCTCCTCATCATCCTCCCCATCATCATCCACCTCATCATTATCACCACCATCATCCTCCTCCTCATCATCCTCCTCATCATCATCCTTTTCATCATCACCACCATCATCCTCCTCATCATCATCCTTTTCATCATCCTCCTCCTCATCATCATCCTCCTCCTCATCATCATCCTTTTCATCATCACCACCATCATCCTCCTCATCATCATCCTTTTCATCATCATCCTCCTCATCATCACCACCATCATCATCCTCCTCCTCATCATCACCACCATCATCATCCTCCTCATCATCATCCTTTTCATCATCATCCTCCTCATCATCATACACCTCATCATCATCACCACCATCATCATCCTTTTCATCATCATCCTCCTCATCCTCCTCCTCCTCATCCTCCTCATCATCATTCTTTTCATCATATCATCATCCCCCTCCTCATCCTCAGCATCATCCTGATCATCCTCAACCTCATTATCATCCTCTCATCCTCATCCTCATTCTAATAATCAATATCATTATCATCACCACCATCTTCCTCCTCTTCCTCATCATAACCATCGTCATCATCATCCTTAACATCCTCATCATCAGCTTCTCTAATCATTGTCTGATCTCCTCCTCCTGCTCATCATCATCGTCCTCATCTTCATCATCATCACCTTGTCATCCTCATCCTTATCCTGATCATCTTCATTATCATCCTCAACCTCCTCCTCCTCCTCATCATCACCCTCCTCCTCCTCCTCCTCCTCTTTATTTAGATGTGAGTTGAGTGATGAAAGTATTCTGAAATAAACAGTGTGAATTTTAATTATTAATATTTAACTATTTGAGTACAATAAAAGACCTTATATTCAGAGGAAATATTTGGATTTGAAATAATTAAAGTGTCTCACTGATTCTGACATCATCTACTGCATCATCTAAACACATACACACACACACACACACACACACACACTTGTGTTTATTGAAATTATTCTGATCTTGGAAGGAAGCTGAACTCTATTTTGTTTCTCTTCATCTGCTATCCCATAATCCTTTGCATGTTTCTTCACTACACTGCACAGTTAAAGTGTTAAGTGTGACACAGTTGGTCAGCGCTGCACAGCTTCACACACTCGGACCTGAGCCTGAACACACGTTCTGTGACAGTGCCCCCCCCCCCCCCCCATATTCCCCCAGTCGCATGGCTCCGCCTCTCCCCAATCTCCAGGACGTCAGGAGCTGGAAAACGCTGTTAAAAGTGTGGGATTGTGTGGATTTGGCAGCGTTAAGCAGCTTTAGAAGGAGTTAAACTTGGCTGAGACACTCGGGCGCTCGGCGCTGAGGGGAGCTGCACATAATGAACAGGATCAAGTGTGTAATTCTGCTGGTGAGCCCAGAGGAGTCGCACAACCGCCGCGCTGCAGCTAGAGTCAAATAAATCAGTTCACGCCTTCACGCTCAGACTTTTACTAAAACACACATCGACACGTCTGAGCTCAAACACTCACAGAGAACACGCCGCTGCTGAGTGCTGCTCTCTGATTGGCTGATTGGTGTTCAGGTGATGATGAAATTTCTAGAAGAGCAGCTGTGACAGTAGCGCAGGTTTATATGAAGACCCTGGTTTCTATAGTAACAGCTCATTCACAGGGACGTGTACAGCGCACGCTGCACTGATAATAAACACATTAAGAAGTCTGTGTAATCATTCATCTGTCAGGAGTGTGTGTGTGTGTGTGTGTGTGTGTGTGTGTGTGTGTGTGTGTGTGTGTGTGTGTGTGTGTGTGTGTAAGGAGTCTCCAGTGTCAGTGCTGTGTATCTGTGTGTGTAACGAAGCTCTCCATATCTTCAGCACAGAGGAGTTTACACTTCTTTGTGTTTCTCAGTAACATGAGCAGCTGAATTTTTTCTCTAACTTGAAGAGAGAGAATAAAGAGAGACTGCTGAGGGGACGAGTGTTTATAGCTGAAGAGAGAGAGAATAAAGAGAGACTGCTGAGGGGACGAGTGTTTATAGCTGAAGAGAGAGAGAATAAAGAGAGACTGCTGAGGGGACGAGTGTTTATAGCTGAAGAGAGAGAGAATAAAGAGAGACTGTTGAGGGGACGAGTGTTTATAGCTGAAGAGAGAGAGAATAAAGAGAGACTGTTGAGGGGACGAGTGTTTATAGCTGAAGAGAGAGAATAAAGAGAGACTGCTGAGGGGACGAGTGTTTATAGCTGAAGAGAGAGAGAATAAAGAGAGACTGCTGAGGGGACGAGTGTTTATAGCTGAAGAGAGAGAGAATAAAGAGAGACTGCTGAGGGGACGAGTGTTTATAGCTGAAGAGAGAGAGAATAAAGAGAGACTGTTGAGGGACGAGTGTTTATAGCTGAAGAGAGAGAGAATAAAGAGAGACTGTTGAGGGGACGAGTGTTTATAGCTGAAGAGAGAGAATAAAGAGAGACTGTTGAGGGGACGAGTGTTTATAGCTGAAGAGAGAGAATAAAGAGAGACTGTTGAGGGGACGAGTGTTTATAGCTGAAGAGAGAGATAAAGAGAGACTGTTGAGGGGACGAGTGTTTATAGCTGAAGAGAGAGAATAAAGAGAGACTGCTGAGGGGACGAGTGTTTATAGCTGAAGAGAGAGAATAAAGAGAGACTGTTGAGGGGACGAGTGTTTATAGCTGAAGAGAGAGAGAATAAAGAGAGACTGCTGAGGGGACGAGTGTTTATAGCTGAAGAGAGAGAATAAAGAGAGACTGCTGAGGGGACGAGTGTTTATAGCTGAAGAGAGAGAATAAAGAGAGACTGTTGAGGGGACGAGTGTTTATAGCTGAAGAGAGAGAATAAAGAGAGACTGTTGAGGGGACGAGTGTTTTATAGCTGAAGAGAGAGAATAAAGAGAGACTGCTGAGGGGACGAGTGTTTATAGCTGAAGAGAGAGAATAAAGAGAGACTGTTGAGGGGACGAGTGTTTATAGCTGAAGAGAGAGAATAAAGAGAGACTGTTGAGGGGACGAGTGTTTATAGCTGAAGAGAGAGAATAAAGAGAGACTGCTGAGGGGACGAGTGTTTATAGCTGAAGAGAGAGAGAATAAAGAGAGACTGCTGAGGGGACGAGTGTTTATAGCTGAAGAGAGAGAGAGAATAAAGAGAGACTGCTGAGGGGACGAGTGTTTATAGCTGAAGAGAGAGACAGAATAAAGAGGGACTGCTGAGGGGACGAGTGTTTATAGCTGAAGAGAGAGAGAATAAAGAGAGACTGCTGAGGGGACAAGTGTTTGTAGCTGAAGAGAGAGAGAATAAAGAGAGACTGCTGAGGGGACGAGTGTTTATAGCTGAAGAGAGAGAGAATAAAGAGAGACTGCTGAGGGGACGAGTGTTTATAGCTGAAGAGAGAGAGAGAATAAAGAGAGACTGCTGAGGGGACAAGTGTTTATAGCTGAAGAGAGAGAGAATAAAGAGAGACTGCTGAGGGGACGAGTGTTTATAGCTGAAGAGAGAGAATAAAGAGAGACTGCTGAGGGGACGAGTGTTTATAGCTGAAGAGAGAGAATAAAGAGAGACTGCTGAGGGACGAGTGTTTATAGCTGAAGAGAGAGAATAAAGAGAGACTGTTGAGGGGACGAGTGTTTATAGCTGAAGAGAGAGAATAAAGAGAGACTGTTGAGGGGACGAGTGTTTATAGCTGAAGAGAGAGAATAAAGAGAGACTGCTGAGGGGACGAGTGTTTATAGCTGAAGAGAGAGAGAATAAAGAGAGACTGTTGAGGGGACGAGTGTTTATAGCTGAAGAGAGAGAGAATAAAGAGAGACTGTTGAGGGGACGAGTGTTTATAGCTGAAGAGAGAGAGAATAAAGAGAGACTGTTGAGGGGACGAGTGTTTATAGCTGAAGAGAGAGAATAAAGAGAGGACTGTTGAGGGGACGAGTGTTTATAGCTGAAGAGAGAGAATAAAGAGAGACTGTTGAGGGGACGAGTGTTTATAGCTGAAGAGAGAGAGAATAAAGAGAGACTGCTGAGGGGACGAGTGTTTATAGCTGAAGAGAGAGAGAATAAAGAGAGACTGCTGAGGGGACGAGTGTTTATAGCTGAAGAGAGAGAGAATAAAGAGAGACTGTTGAGGGGACGAGTGTTTATAGCTGAAGAGAGAGAGAATAAAGAGAGACTGTTGAGGGGACGAGTGTTTATAGCTGAAGAGAGAGAATAAAGAGAGACTGTTGAGGGGACGAGTGTTTATAGCTGAAGAGAGAGAATAAAGAGAGACTGTTGAGGGGACGAGTGTTTATAGCTGAAGAGAGAGAATAAAGAGAGACTGTTGAGGGGACGAGTGTTTATAGCTGAAGAGAGAGAATAAAGAGAGACTGTTGAGGGGACGAGTGTTTATAGCTGAAGAGAGAGAATAAAGAGAGACTGTTGAGGGGACGAGTGTTTATAGCTGAAGAGAGAGAATAAAGAGAGACTGTTGAGGGGACGAGTGTTTATAGCTGAAGAGAGAGAATAAAGAGAGACTGCTGAGGGGACGAGTGTTTATAGCTGAAGAGAGAGAATAAAGAGAGACTGCTGAGGGGACGAGTGTTTATAGCTGAAGAGAGAGAATAAAGAGAGACTGTTGAGGGGACGAGTGTTTATAGCTGAAGAGAGAGAGAGAATAAAGAGAGACTGCTGAGGGGACGAGTGTTTATAGCTGAAGAGAGAGAGAGAATAAAGAGAGACTGCTGAGGGGACGAGTGTTTATAGCTTGAAGAGAGAGAGAGAGAATAAAGAAAGACTGCTGAGGGGACGAGTGTTTATAGCTGAAGAGAGAGAGAATAAAGAGAGACTGCTGAGGGGACGAGTGTTTATAGCTGAAGAGAGAGAGAATAAAGAAAGAACCCCCACACACATAAATACACCCACATAAAACCCACACACATACGCACACATAAAACCCACACACATACACACACACACACACACACACACACACCCCACACACATACACCCACATAAAACCCACACACATACACCCCCCACACACATACATACACCCACATAAAACCTATACCATACATACCCCCCCACACACACCCACATACACACCCCACACACATACAACCCTTCACACACATAAATACACCCTATATACGCACATACAGCCCACACACACACACCCCTACACATACATTCACACCCCCACACACATAAATATACCCCATTATACACACATTCACCCCTCCACACACACATTTACCCCCATACAGACATACACACACACATACACTCCCATATACACACATACATACACCCACATATAACCCACACACATACACCCCCCCACATACACAAACCCACACACATACACCCCCACATACACACATACATACTCCCCATACACCCTCCCACACACACACACTCCCCATACACCCTCCCACACACATACTCCCCATACACCCTCCCACACACACACTCCCCATACACCCTCCCACACACATACTCCCCATACACCCTCCCACACACACACTCCCCATACACCCTCCCACACACATACTCCCCATACACCCTCCCACACACACACACTCCCCATACACCCTCCCACACACACACTCCCCATACACCCTCCCACACACATACTCCCCATACACCCTCCCACACACACACACTCCCCATACACCCTCCCACACACATACTCCCCATACACCCTCCCACACACATACTCCCCATACACCCTCCCACACACATACTCCCCATACACCCTCCCACACACACACACTCCCCATACACCCTCCCACACACACACACTCCCCATACACCCTCCCACACACATACTCCCCATACACCCTCCCACACACACACTCCCCATACACCCTCCCACACACATACTCCCCATACACCCTCCCACACACATACTCCCCATACACCCTCCCACACACGCATACTCCCCATACACCCTCCCACACACACATACTCCCCATACACCCTCCCACACATACTCCCCATACACCCTCCCACACACACACACTCCCCATACACCCTCCCACACACATACTCCCCATACACCCTCCCACACATACTCCCCATACACCCTCCCACACACATACTCCCCATACACCCTCCCACACATACTCCCCATACACCCTCCCACACACACACACTCCCCATACACCCTCCCACACACACACACTCCCCATACACCCTCCCACACACATACTCCCCATACACCCTCCCACACATACTCCCCATACACCCTCCCACACATACTCCCCATACACCCTCCCACACACATACTCCCCATACACCCTCCCACACACATACTCCCCATACACCCTCCCACACACACACACTCCCCATACACCCTCCCACACACACACTCCCCATACACCCTCCCACACACATACTCCCCATACACCCTCCCACACACATACTCCCCATACACCCTCCCACACACATACTCCCCATACACCCTCCCACACACACATACTCCCCATACACCCTCCCACACACACACACTCCCCATACACCCTCCCACACACATACTCCCCATACACCCTCCCACACACACACACTCCCCATACACCCTCCCACACACACACACTCCCCATACACCCTCCCACACACATACTCCCCATACACCCTCCCACACATACTCCCCATACAGCCACACACACATTCACCGCCCCACACACACACACTCACTCTCACTCATGCACACACACACACACACACACACAGGGTAATTACATGCTGATTGCTGTTCACTTTTAAAGATGACAGCAGAAGTGCAGGAACATGAGAGTCTCTCATTTGCATATTTAAATATAGTTATTAATATTCAGATATCAGAGTCAGCCATTTAAATATCGGAATATTTACAGCTTAAATAAGAGCTGCTCATTTATATTCATGTATATTGAACTATCTGAGATTCCCACTGAAATATTTATAGCTCACTCAGAGTGATTAACATTTATAAACATCACAGCTAATTTTTCACTTACTTTCCGAACTCTGGTGTGTTTGTGCTGGTTGAGAAGATCAGTCCAGACATCTTCATTCCTGCCCACAGATTCCAGCTTCTCCTGGAGGTTCTACAGATGTTCTCATTCAGAGTGAGAGATATGATCTCTCTTCAGCAGGCCCTGGTTCTGCCCCATGGTCACTGTTCTACAGGCAGTCAAGGCCGGGTTGGGGGGTGGGGGGTGTCACTGTAAGATGTCCAGATCACCTCAACTGGCTACTCTGGATTCTGAGGAGCAGTGTCTCTACTGCCAGGTTCTTCTACACCGATGTGTCCTTCCACATCCTGTACTCGTGAGCTTATTCTTTCTGTCACAGTGACCAGAGGTGAGGTTCAGGACGCAGATAAACTGAGCTTCACCCACAGATCAGAGGATCTCCTGCTTCTCCACCACAGAGCAGAACAACACATCTGCTTATTGATCTCATGACCTCAAGATACGTAAACTCCTCCACCAGGGGTAAGGTCTCTGCCCTCACTTGAAGGAATCATCATATCTTCTCCAGGAAAGAACCGTGGCCTTGGAGATGAAGCTGCTGGAGAGTTGTGTTGTAGTTCTGTTGGGACAGTGTTCAGAAGAAGAACATCATCTGCAGAGTTCCTGAAAGAAGTCCTCAGGTTCGATGAAACAGTCACGGAATCCATCAGCGATCTTTAGCCCAAGGTGATCTGACATCATGTACAATTATGAGCAACCTCATGCTGGAAAAACGGGTCAGGACAAAAGTTTATCATTCACCATGAGGTTGTTCATCTTCATCACGGTCTTCATCATTCACCATGAGGTTGTTCATCTTCATCACGGTCTTCATCATTCACCATGAGGTTGTTCATCTTCATCACGGTCTTCATCATTCACCATGAGGTTGTTCATCTTCATCACGGTCTTCATCATTCACCATGAGGTTGTTCATCTTCATCACGGTCTTCATCATTCACCATGAGGTTGTTCATCTTCATCACGGTCTTCATCATTCACCATGAGGTTGTTCATCTTCATCACGGTCTTCATCATTCACCATGAGGTTGTTCATCTTCATCACGGTCTTCATCATTCACCATGAGGTTGTTCATCTTCATCACGGTCTTCATCATTCACCATGAGGTTGTTCATCTTCATCACGGTCTTCATCATTCACCATGAGGTTGTTCATCTTCATCACGGTCTTCATCATTCACCATGAGGTTGTTCATCTTCATCACGGTCTTCATCATTCACCATGAGGTTGTTCCTCTTCATCATTCACCATGAGGTTGTTCCTCTTCATCATGCTCTTCATCATTCACCATGAGGTTGTTCATCTTCATCACGGTCTTCATCATTCACCATGAGGTTGTTCATCTTCATCACGGTCTTCATCATTCACCATGAGGTTGTTCATCTTCATCACGGTCTTCATCATTCACCATGAGGTTGTTCATCTTCATCACGGTCTTCATCATTCACCATGAGGTTGTTCATCTTCATCACGGTCTTCATCATTCACCATGAGGTTGTTCATCTTCATCACGGTCTTCATCATTCACCATGAGGTTGTTCATCTTCATCACGGTCTTCATCATTCACCATGAGGTTGTTCATCTTCATCACGGTCTTCATCATTCACCATGAGGTTGTTCATCTTCATCACGGTCTTCATCATTCACCATGAGGTTGTTCCTCTTCATCATTCACCATGAGGTTGTTCCTCTTCATCATGCTCTTCATCATTCACCATGAGGTTGTTCCCCTTCATCATTCACCATGAGGTTGTTCCTCTTCATCATGCTCTTCATCACGCTCTTCATCATTCACCATGAGGTTGTTCCTCTTCATCATTCACCATGAGGTTGTTCCTCTTCATCATTCACCATGAGGTTGTTCCTCTTCATCATTCACCATGAGGTTATTCCTCTTCATCACACTCTTCATCATTCACCATGAGGTTGTTCCTCTTCATCATGCTCTTCATAGCGCTCTTCATCATTCACCATGAGGTTGTTACTCTTCATCACACACTTCATCATTCACCATGAGGTTGTTCCTCTTCATCACGCTCTTCATCATTCACCATGAGGTTGTTCCTCTTCATCACACACTTCATCATTCACCATGAGGCTGTTCCTCTTTATCACACTCTTCATCATTCACCATGAGGTTGTTCCTCTTCATCACGCTCTTCATCATTCACCATGAGGTTGTTCCTCTTCATCACACACTTCATCATTCACCATGAGGCTGTTCCTCTTCATCACACTCTTCATCATTCACCATGAGGTTGTTCCTCTT